>APFE030256561.1:38766-57640 GCA_000404065.3 Pinus taeda
GCTGCATGCACAGGTTCTGCTTGGTTTCCGCTATCGAGGATGTTTTCACGTCCTAGGGGAGCCCTTTGTATGTTCCCTTTGTTGTTTCCGGCCGTTCCTGTCTTTAGAGTATGTCTTCTAAAGGGATCAGCTGCTACATGATTCCTGTAGGATGTCCTGTAGCTGCTTCTCCTCTCGGAATGCAAGCTAAACGAGTAGGGCTATACTGCTGGCGAAGGATTCAGCTGATGAAGAGTCCAGATGGAGATTGAAAGTTAGGGTGATCGAGACACTACTGCTTGATTTGTCGCTAAAAGTTCTTGCTGGCAATATGAGGAAAACAGGGTTTCTTGTGTGACTGTGCAGGAACAAATAACCAGATGGGTGCAATGGAGGTGTAAAGAGATGAAACAGGGTGACATATGGTGATGGATGGAAATAGGGGTGGTTGTAGGCCTAACAAGTAGATTCCAACCTTTGGATTTCCTCCCAAGATCAATTTTGGCATGTTTGAAGGTTCTACGGGATCTTCCTGTAGAAGGCCCAGAGCTTCCTGTAGAAGGTGGAATCTCGACCTGAATGTGATCAAATCCTAGGAAAGGGGAGTGGTCATGGAGGAAGTGTCTTTGGGGATGTCCTATAGCCTGGTACTGACCCCTGTCCTTGTTTTGCATGACCCTCCTAACCTGCAATGTATTCCCTGCAACCTGCAATTATTTCGCAGAGATTAGGCTTATTTCTTGTTTTTTTTTTTTTTTGGGTGAGACAACTGGGGTGCCTCCATGAGGTTTTCACCCTCACTGTCTGCCCTGGGTGCCTCTAAGAGGTTTTCACCCAAGGATCTTCTTATTCCATTTCTGGTTTTTTTTTTTTTCTTTTTTTTTTTATGATCAAGGTGTGGGTGGAATAGAGACAGGGCCCCGCTCCACTACCAACACTGATTTGTCTAGAGTTTCAATGGACTCCTGCCTTGAAAGAGGTTTCCTGTAGATTTTCAATCGATGCCCATTGACGAGCATGGGGATGGCTTCTTCATTAATGGTCCTGATAAGGACTGAACCATTGTCGTTGCATTTCTCCACTGTATATGGTCCTAACCACCTTGTCCTCAGCTTCCCTTTGAAATCCTTGTATCTTGAGTCATACAACAGTGCCCAATCTCCTGGCTAGAATTGCTTTTCGTTAAGGTGTCGGTCATGCCATATCTTTCTCTGGAGTTGAACTGCTTCTAAGTGGAGGAGGGCCTGCATTCTCTGTTCATCTAATCCATTCAGCTACAGTAATCGTTCACGTTGTGCATGGCTAATATCTAAGTCCAGCTGAGCTGCCACCCTCAATGTGTTGTACTCGAGCTCTATGGACAACAAAGCCTTCTTCCCGTAGACCAGCTCATAAGGTGTGAAACCTGTTGTAGTTTCCCAAGTGGTGTTGTAGGCCTAGGTGGCCTCAACCAAGCGATCTACCCAATCCTTCCTGCTGCTGCTCACCACTTTATTCAAAATCTCTTCCAATGCCCTATTAGTGAATTCCACCTGCCCATTTGCTTGTGGATGATAAGGGGTGGAAGTTCTGTGCTTGATCTTGTGATGAGCAAGCAGGTCTTCAATCAGGTTAGAGGTGAACTGGCTTCCTTGAACAGTGACTAACTCTCTTGGGTAGCCAAATTTGTATAAGACATTTTCCCTTAAAAACTCAGCCACTTTTTCTTCTGTCACTGCCTTGATTTCCTTTGTTTCTGCCCACTTTGTTAGGTAGTCTGTGCACACAATGATGTAAGACCTTCGCTTTAAAGTAGGGTTGATAGGATCCACAAAATCCATGCCCCACTTCTCAAATGGATTGAAGATCACTTGAGGTTAGAGGGGCATTTTATCCCTTGGAGTCGGTTTCCCCATCCTTTGACATCAGTCACTTTGACTGATGTATCTTCTAACATCTTGATGAAGAGTAGGCCAATAGTAGCCTGCCTGTAGAATTTTGAAGGCAGACCTTTTTGCTGCAAAGTGGCCTCCATAGGGCCCATCGTGACAGGTGATGAGGATATCGAAAGTTTCCTCCTCCCTAACACAATGCCTCAAGATTTAATCCGGACCAAGTTTAAACAGGTTGCCCCCGATCCAAGTGAATGGGGCACTTTTCCTCACAATTTTTCTCTTCTCTCTTTAGGATAGGTGTGGAAGGAACTGTGTTGAGACCAAGTAATTTGCCATATCAGCAAACCATGGAGAGAGTACTGAGATAGCAAATAGGTGTTCATCTGGCATCTGGTCATCAACTGTCCCTTCTTCACCTGCAGGAAAATCCAATCTAGACAGGAAGTCAGCAACAACATTTTCCTTACCTGGCTTGTCAACAATGGTCAAATCAAATTGCTGCAACAAAAGTAACCATCTAATGATACGAGCATTTACATCAGGCTTATTCATTAAATATCTAATCACAGCATGATCAGTGTGTACGAATGTTTGATAACCAGTGATGTAGTGTCTGAACTTGTTTAGGGAATGGACTATAGCCAGGAACTCTTTTTCGGTTACAGTATAGTTCATCTCTGCCTTGGACAGGTTTTTGCTGACAAAGTATATGGCATATGGTAGTTTCTCTTCAACTTGTCCTAAGGTTTCTCCTATGGCTTTGATCGAGGCACCAGTGTGGATGTGGAAAGGTAGGGCCCAATTTGGACCTCTCAAGATCAGGCCAGACACCAACTTATCTTTCAACTCATCCAGAGCCCCTTGACAGTCGTCAGTCCATTTAAACTCAACATCTTTCCCCAAGAGGCCAAACAATGGCAAGGATAGCTTACTAAAATCCTTAATGAATCCTCTATAATATCCTGCTAAGCCTAGAAAAATCTAAACATCTCTTACCTTTTGAGGAGGTGGAACATTTTGGACGATAGAAATTTTATTAGGATCCACTTGTAATCCTTGCTGAGAAATCGTATGGCCTAGCACTATCCCTTTACTCATCAGGAATTCACATTTTTCAGGACTGGGGGATAGGTTCATCTCAATACACTTGGTTAAAATTTTCCAGGTTAGCTAATGCTTCTTGGAAGTTGGACCCATAAGGAGTAAATTCATCCATATAGATTTCCACCGATTGTGAACCAGCTCAGCAAATATGCTCAGTACTGCTCTCTGGAAAGTGGCAGAAGCATTGCATAGCCCAAAGGGAAGGACCTGGTAGGCAAAGGTACCCCATGGACAAGTGAAGGTGGTCTTATCTTGGTCCTCCGATCTGATTTGGATTTGGTTATACCCGCTGAACCCATCTAGGAAAGAGAAGAACTTCTTCCCTGCTAGTCCATCCAACACTTGATCTATGAAAGGCAAAGGGAAATGGTCCTTCTTGGTGGATTTGTTAAGTTCTCGGTAATCTACACAAATTCTCCACTTCCCGTTTTTCTTGGGCACAAGCACCAGAGGTGAGACCCACTCACTGTGAGAGATGGGGTAGATGAATCCTGCATCCAACAACTTTTGCAATTCTTCTTTGAAAATGTCTTTCAGGGCTAGATTCATTCTCCTCTGAGGTTTCCTGACTAGTTTGCAATCCTCTTTGATGTAAATGTGATGGGTATAGACTGAAGGGTGGACCCCTTTCATCTCCTTATAGCTCCAAGAAAAAGCATCCAAATGGTGGCTCAATAAGCTACACAACTCCTTCTCCTGGGAAAGAGATAGGGAGGAGCTGAACTTTAAGGTTCTTCTAGGGCCAAATTCCACATTCTTAACTCTAGGTGAGGTTAGATCAGCCATACAGAGGTCCACTAAAGCGTTGGCTTGGGTACCTTCCACTAACTCCTCGAACGACAATGCACTAGGAGGTGGATTTTGAATCAAATTCTCAATCAAGTTATCCTCGGTTTGAGGAACTCCCCTGGTGGCTTCTACTGTGCACAATGGTGCAGAGTAGACTTCATCCTCATCTCCCTCCTCCAACTAGAGTGGTAACTCATGTTCTAACAGAGGTTGGGCAGGAGGATATAGGACTATCTGTTTGGACATAGGCCCATTCTTGATGGTCATGCTCCCAGCTCTACAACTGATGTAAGAATCCGCAATAACTAACCAAGGCCTTCCCAAAATGAGGGGGTATCCAGTGAGTTTTGCCTTTGGCTGAAGGACGAAGAAGTCCGTAGGGTACTCCCAAGAGTCAACATAGAGTAGGACATCCTCCATAATCCCTTCAGGAGTCACGGTGGAGCGGTCTGCTAACTACAGTACTGTCGAGGTATTTCTTAAGGAACTCTGAAGGTTAAGTTTGAGAATAGTATCCCTGGTCATCACATTAATGGAAGCCCCTAGATCAATCAAGGTGTGGGGGATTATGGTGCCATTGATGTGGAAATCAACTACATGACTCCCAGGGTCCAAATATTTTGGACAGATTACTTGCCCCAACATTAGATCAGACAGTTGTCCTATGACACTGATAGTTGGGGCATCTCTCTTGCGCCTGCCTGGGTGCCTGAAACGCTTCTCCTTGATCAAATTTTTGTAGATTGGTACATCTTTTATAGCCTAGAGAAGTGGTATTTTCACACAGAACTGTTTAAGTTCTCCCAGAAGTTCAGTCTCCTCTGCGTTCGGTTGCGTGGTTATTGTTAGTCGCTCTGGAAAGGGTGGAATGGCTTTGGGTTCACTTTCCTGTTTCTCTTCCTCATCCTCCGGGGGAGGAGGTTGGCGATCTGGAAGGACCTTCCCAGATCACAGGTTGATCTCCTGGATCTCCACAGCATAGGTAGGGCATGTTGTCTCTCCATTGTATACCTGCTGGGCCTCTCTGTTGTTGGGGTTCGGGTTTGGTTGAGCAGGCATCTGGGGTTGTCTTGGAGGAGAAGGAGGTAATGGTTATCGTTGAGTAGATGGTGCAGGCAGAATGGTGGGAGGAGAGTTGTATTGGGGCCTCCACCCCAGATGAGGTGCATTCCACTGAGGTTGTGGCTGGACATGAGAGTGAAACGAATGGGCAGCAGGTTGAGTATGGTATTGAGATGGATAAGACCACGGAGGAGGTGCGGGCCAGGAAGGATGAGTACGGGGACCCCAAGAAGGTATATGAGTGGATTGGTTGGGGTTATAATAAGCTTTGGATGTCCCTTGCATCCCTTGCTAGTAAGGTCTAGATCCATGTGGCCTCCTTTGGTTGAGGAAGTAGAGTGGTTCAGTGGCTGCCTCAGTCCCTTGGTACATGGCTTTAAGTCCGGGTAAGGTTGGGCTGGTTTGTGGGGTGGTCTTCCTCACAAACGAAACATACCTCTTCTGAGTGCAATGGACACTCGTTCTTAGGATGCTTCCTTATACACATGGGACAAAAGATGGCCAAAGCCCTCTCAGCTTCCTCTTTCTTCTGTTGGATTCAGAAAGTATCCAGTTCCATGGAAATGGTCTATCTCATCTCACTTTTGAGGTCTTCCATCTGATTGGCAAACTCATGCTTGGAGAAGGTGGTACTAGCTGAGAGTGGATTCCACCTACCTCTTTTCTGGGTTGCCCTAGAGTGGTTTCTAAACACAGTCTTTATATCCTCATAAGGTAGTTGGTAGATTCCTCCTCCAGCTATCAAATGGAGGGTATCTAGAAGGTCTTCAGGGACTCCTCGGAGCAGAACCAACTTCAAAGATTCAGGGTCAAGTGTGCACCTGGCCCATTTATAACTAAGTTGGAACCTTTCCTCGTAGTCTTCTAAAGACTCATCACTTCCCATGGTCATCCGAAAGATCTCCCCCTTCGTTTCCTTTGACCTACAGTAGTCCCGGTATTTTTTGTTAAAGGCTTGCTGCATTTGAGCCCAAGTTGTGATACTGTTTCCAGGTAACCCAATGAACCAGCGTAGTGCTGCATCCTTGAGGGTAGAAGGAAAGAGTTTCAAATTTTGTTCGTCTTCTGCATAGTCATAAGTTCGACAAAGGACAACAAACTCAAACAGGAAGGTATCAGGGTCTTCAGTGGTCAATCCAATAAAAGTGAGGTAAGGCTGAGGGACTTATGTTTTTCATTTTCATGTCCTCGTTGGTCTCTCAGATGAGAAAGGCACCTTCTATTCTCTCCTCATCTCCTATACTATTTCTGTGTTCAGCCATGGTCTAAGGAGGGATGTTCTCTTGCTCTTCTTTTGTTATATGATCTTTGTATATCTTTGGAGGTTCACCTATAGGTTCTTCTGGATCACTGCCACCAAAGAAGAGAGAAGGGTGACTCAGTGATGTGGTGGGGGTGTTGGGTAAGAATTTTCTGGTATTGTCTCTGTTCCTACGAGGCATGAAATGAAATATTTTTGGTTTCTTTTGTTTGTTTTTTCCTCTGCTTGTACCTGCAAAACTAAAATAGATTGAACTGCAACTAACTAAAATCTATCTTGCTGAAATGAAAATGCAGAATTGAAATGAAAGCAGGAAAGGACTGATCTATTTTGCTGAAATGAAATTGCAGGAATGAAATGCTAATCTACGCTTGCAGAATTGAAATTGCGGAATTGAAATGCTAATCTATGAAAGCAAGAAATGTCTAATCTACTTTTGCATAAATGAAATTGTAGAATGGAAATGAAACAATCTACCCTACACTTGCTGAAATAAATTAGTTAGCCGAAGATTGAAGTGGAAAATAGAAGAAAAGCAGCAATCACAAATACTCTGACGCTTCCCCGGCAAGGGCGCAAAAAAAAATGGTGGGCTCTAGCATTGCAGCAATAATGCTGCAACTCCTGGGACTCCCTTCTTTACTTTTATCAACCTGGTAGTTTGTAACAAACTTGGAAGCGACGGTGCTATATGCACAAGTACTAGCTCTTGTCGCAGGCTGTCAATTGATCAGCTGGCACAAGTCTGCTAGGAGCTTAAGCCAACTTCTATGAGTTCTTAGAAGAATATTTTAACTGTGATGGATGAAAGCTAACTTAACCGAGGCTAATCTACTTGCAGAAAGGGGCGGAAAGCTGAAAGGAAATGCGAACCCTGGCAAACCCTAGTTTTACCGACTAACCCTACTGGTGCAGGAAAAAGGATGAAAGCTACAGAAATAAATACCATTGAATCTTTGGGAAGGTTAAGTGCATGTGTCTAAGCTATCTCTAAAGTGAAATCTGAAAAGGAACATCTTTTTGTAGTTTTGAATAATATTGTGGAATTACTTTGCATGTGTTTTGACTGTTGTTGACTGTGCAGAGGTTGGTTGGTGAAAGGCAATGGTGAGGGCACTTGCAGGAGGTTGGGAAGGTGAGAAGAGGGCCTAAAGGGTCCCTAACACCCTTCCAAAGAGTTTCGCAGAGATTGGATCTCGAAAGACCGTTCTCTTTAACTTCTACAGGAAGTCTGCAGGGGTTCTACAGGATGTTCCGAAGGAAGTTTTTGGAGGGTTGGTGGTGGACGAAAGGTGGAAAAGTGGAGATGGAGGTTGGATGAGGACGTGGAGGGGTCCAAGACCTGGCAAACAAAGCTGGGGAGTGATGAGGATGGTTGGACTTGTTCAAGGATGGGTAGAGCAATGTTGCACAGAAATATGGAAATTAGGTCAAAGTGAGGAAATGTGGCAAATGGGGGCAAGAATCTGAGTTAGAGGATGGAACAGGTTGCACTGATGGAGGAAGGATAGGCAGGAAGGTTTCTCAGGTGTTCTGCACTCTTTTCCCAAAACTGACCGTACAAAGACTATGCAAACCAAATATCTAGCTATTCTGACCTAATTCGACCTGGACATCAGCGAAAATAATGAACAAAATTTTATTGGCAGAAAATCATGTGAAATAACTATGCAAAATAAGCAATAATGGATCTAAGCATGTAAGCACATCTGGTAGCAACCTCTGCAACTGAGAATCTACACTAGCAATTGCATGGTGAAGCAAAAATAGTGTTTTTTTGGGGGTAGAAAGGACACCTTGGTCTCAGCTCATGGTCCCACGGAGGGAGAGGTGAGATTAGGGGTGCTTGATAGCCTTTTTCGAAGATCTTCTCTGTTATGAACCTATCAAATCAATCTGAACATGAAAAACCTCTTTAATCATCAACAATGACCTAGGTAACCAAGCGAACTTTTAATCTACTAGCAGAAATTATTTTATGAAGACAACAAAAACATGTAATGATACATTGAGGAGGCCTTGGCACTTGGGTTGGGCCCAACCCCAAAAGATACAGGCTCCTAAGAAGAAGCTCAGAACTGATGCCAAATGAAACTGATTTCCATTACTCAAAAATAACCATGTCACAAAGGAAGTTTTACAGCAAAGCTACAAAATGAGCTTGAGAAACAACAACACTATAGTGTGTAATACAAAATGTTCAAAAAGTAACCTACGAAGACTGGAAGCCTTCCTATTTATGCACTATGAGGACCTCCAACAACCCTCCTTGATTCAAGGGGCTTGGCTGCTCAAAACTGCTAGTACTCAGCCACTTCACAAAAGATGCTCGGCTGCCCTTGGAAATCAACTTTGGTGGGCTGTTGAACTCCAAGCTGATGGTGGAGAACTCAAGGAAGAGGAAATTTAGTGTAGGAGGCACCCTCCCTACGAATCCTCAGCCTTTTCCCCTCGTATTTGGCTGTCAAATGGCTCATAAATGCTTGACCTTGGTCCAAAAGTTGTTCAAAAATCTGCAATAAACATGTCTTAGTCTTCATGGTCAAGTGACTATTCTCATTCATCTAATTAACATAAATATACTCAAAAGAATGAATAAACTATGAAGAATGGTGGATTAATGGAGAACAATAGGCAAAATGAGCCCAATAAGTTACCCATTTTTGGGGCTCTTCAATAATGTTCTTGTAGGATTCAAGGTAATGTCTTGAAACCTCAAAAACCTTTCATACAACACAGACAACATTGTGCCTAGAAAGTTTCAAACCCGATTTTCACATTCAACAAGTTGTGTGCACACCTAGGGGTGCACATGCCTATTATGAGGGATTCCAACCATCACAAAGCCATCATGGAAGCCCAACATTCACATATGGTACCAAGAAGACAAATAATGATCATCATTGTTATGAAATCAAACCATAAGTTAGCAAGTACGCAAATATTCGTGTAGTTGCATGTATTCCTACGTAAATTATGTCTAATAAATTAGGTGGTGAAATTCCATAATTCTTTTTTCCAATAAGAAAAATACATCATTTTTGTATTAATATTAATGCAAAGATGTAATTTACATCATCTAACATATCTAAATTTTCTTTCCCTGAATGACATGATATTGTAACATGTTCAACGTTTAATGTTTGGGCAATATCAAAATCCCCATAGGATTCAAAATAATTTCATAACAATCTAGTACTGTTGTGTTCATAATGCATGTTCAAACTAGATAAACAACATGGTATCCAAGTTAAAAACTAGTATCCTAATTTCAATGGATATGACCCTGATAATAAAAAATGTAGATATGCATGAAAAGCTAAGTCTTCAACTAAAGGAAATGTGTCCTCTGCTAATTACTCAACACTTCTCCTTGTAGGTATTCTTCATAATGTATTTGACCCAGCTATAAGCCCGCTCCCATTTTGGATAATCTATCATTATTTTAATGTAATTACCTATGAATGTGATCAAGGGTATAAACCTGAAGGTTCTAATCAGCTCCATAACTCTAATAGTCCATTGATGCAGTAAATAAGTGTTTAAGGAAGTATAACCTTTCAACCAATCTATAACAATTTTTGAATCCCCTATCACTTGTAAGTTTAGATTGCTGAAGTGACATAATTAAAATGACTAACATAAACAACTAATTTGTACTATTGTATTACTTGTTAAGTAGTCATATTTATGTTACTAGACTAAATTAGTCATTCACATTAGTCATTTTTTGTTGTATTACTTATTAACTAGTTGTATATTTTATCTCGAGACTAAATTAGTCATTTATGCTAGTCATTTTTGGTTAATCACTTAAGATTTCTCAGTTTTGGTAGTATTGCACTTGGAAAAGCTACGATGACTAACTTTTTGAGTCACATAGTCAATAATTTCATCATTTTCTACTAGTGTACCTTCCAGTGGTGAAGCCACAACAAAGGCATCATGCTCTAATACCAATTGTTGGAAATTTTCTCACTACTGGGGGGGGGGGGGGTTGAATTAGTAGTGACAATGTGTATTTAAAATTTATTTTCTATTACTGATCCACAATCACACATTACATCATTAGAAGATTAGATCATATAATGCATTAACCAACAAGACAAATGCCATGATCAACATATGTGAACCATAACACAATCACAACATCTCATGCATAAGAGACATAAGGATCTCTGGTAGAAAACCCCCCTCCGGGGAAAAAACCACCCTTGATGTTGTTGTTGATACGTTGCTAATGTTATTAATGAAGCAAATCAATTTACATCATAGTTGGCTATGACCAATAAGGAAGTTTCTCATATAACATTGACTAAGTGAACTCCTATCCACTGGAGACTCCTATCCCCTAAAAGCCTCGCCCAACCACCATTGGACTATGAGAATGATTCTTATTTTTGATGGCTACATACACCCATAGGTGAGGAACACCTATCCCTTCTTTACAATTCTAATTTGATCTTCTGATCAATCTAGGGCCACATTTCAGAATATTTCAAGCTAGGACACATGCACAAGACAACAACAGCTTCATCTTTATAATCTCAGACAAAAAAACCAAATACCTCAGTCATACAATGAGATCCAAGGATGTGCAACAATCCTTCAACCAAATTGTCTACTCAACAATCCAATACTCAAGCATCGAATCAAACAACCAACTCACACAACCATATTTCTACACATCAAAATAGCCTTGAAACCTTGCTACAAATCACGACAACATGCTACAACAATAAGTAATCCATGCACACAAAAAATGTCAGCCCATCAAACTATATTTATCTCCCTTAATATCTGATCCATGTGTTGTATAACCTCTACATCTGCAAACTATGTCTCTAGCTGTAAATCAACTTCTTCCTCTACAAAAAATTAGGATTAGCCTCTACATGCATCACACAATGCTCTGATCTCAAAGGTTTATCTCTATGTGCTCACCTCAACAAATTCGACCTCTATGCTCTAGGAGGTTGCCCTTTATTCTCTACTCAAATCTCTACTCTTTTTCTTGCTCCAAATGATTGATCTGCTCCATATTTTATAAATATTTTGCACTATTCCACTACTTGGTTCATTAAATGCATTCACACTTCAAAACACATCAAGAAATGTTGATTAAGTCAATACAAACCTTTAATGAAACTTCTCAAACAAGATATCTCATAAAAACCAAATAAGACATTCAAGGAATGCGAGAAACACAGATAAAACTCATATATAGGCTCAGTCGCTCCCATGACACATTGTGCAAGCGTCCAGGTCCTTAGTTTCTCTCATGACACACTGTGTCAGTGACCAAAGTCGCTCCCTCAAGCCTCTATGCATGCGTCCAGGCATAGAACCTTCGTTTTCTCTCAATCTGGATCAAATTTTGAAAAACTGCTTGTTAGCATCCTAACTTGGTTTGTTCTGCAAAAAACCCATGTCTCAGAATTTTGATATTCATCTTAATTTTCCCAAAAATTACAATCCAAAACTTCCACATCTATCCAAGCACCACACTGAACAATTGGGCCTAAAACCGAAGTAAAACATTTGTTCTTTAGTGCAGAACCTCTGCTGCTTGATCGAACATCTTCTCCAACATCTGTAACATTTTTCCAAGATATGAAAAACCTCATAAACATCTCTGCAACCTTGTGAAGAGTGAAAACGTGATATAATAAACATAAGTGTAAGGACCAAACCATGAGAGCATAAACTAGCTCAAGTGGCATCAACAATGAAGCTTAACATCCAACATGAAAAGAAACTCTACATGGGATCATGTCAGCGTTTGCAAACACATCTAGACATAATATAAACCAACTCATAATAACTAAAGCCACATCTCAAGAGCATCAAGGACATATCTCAAGCATCATATGCATGGATACCTAGCCATCCAACCAAACAAGACCAGCAGAGCAGATGCAACATAAGCACATGTCACATCACAAGCATATACATACCATCAACCATAACATATGCATACCATAAAAAATCATGTTGACATCAATGCTAACATCTCACTGCAACACTCATCATCTCATCACAGTCGATGCAGCCTCCTCCAACACCATGCTACTAGGTTGACATCAATGCCAACCAAGAAAATCATCACCACATGAATGCCAACAAAATCCATGAATTGAAACCACAGATACTCCATACATTCACAAAAGTAAAACAAGCCATTAAAAAACCCAACCAGTGCATAAACCCCAAACGTTTTTTTCAACCTAAGCCACAGAAGCCACAAATACTCCATACATTCACAGAAGGAAAAAAAACCACCGAAAAACCCAACCAGTGCATAAACCCCAAACTTATTTTTCAACCTTAGCCACAAAAGCCACCAATTAAGCCACAAAAGCCACCAATTGAAGCCACATATACTCCATACATTCCCATAAGGAAAACAAGCCACCAAAAAACCCAACCAATGCATAAACCCCAATTTTTTTTTTCAACATAAGCCACAAAAGCCACTAATTAAGCCACAGAATCTACGAATTGAAGCCACATATACTCCATACATTCACAGAAGGAAAACAAGCCACTGAAAAACCCAACTGGTGCAAAAACCCCAATTTTTTCAACCTAAGCCACAAAAGCCACGAATTGAAGCCATAGATACTCCATACATTCACAGAAGGCAAAAAAGCCACTGAAAAACATTCATAGAAGGAAAACAAGCCACCGAAAAACACAATAAGTGCAAAAACATTCATAGAAGGCAAACAAGCCACCGAAAAACACAAACATTCATAGAAGGCAAACAAGCCACCGAAAAACACAATTAGTGCAAAAACCCCAATTTGTTTTTCAACCTAAGTCACTAAAGCCGCGAATTGAAGCGAGAGATACTCCATACATTCACAAAAGGCAAAAAGCCACCGAAAAACCCAGCCAGTGCATAAACACCATTTTTTTTTTCAAACTAAGCCACAAAATCCACGAATTGAAGCCACAAATACTCCACAGAAGGCACAAAATTCTAGAGATTAACACAAAGAAGATCAATGGTGTGAATATTGGGAAAATAGATGTGTTGACAAACATAGTTGCAGGTATGGCTAGTAGGATGAAGAATCCTAGCAGGGAACGACAACGCCAATCTCCAAATGGCTGTTGTAGCGAGCCGACCATGGTATCCAGTAGGGACAAGTGAGCAAGAGAAATCGAACAAAGGTCCCTCCAATTTCAAACTAGAGTTGACAACATACAAACTTGCAATAAAGCAATGCCACCGAAGAGATGAAACCCTTTAATGCACCCACACCCTGCCTTTGCGGCCGAACAACACACTGCAACAATCGAACAACACAACGCAACAACTGAACAAGATGCCATAACAAGTGATAAATGGAGGTTCACCTCACCATAAACAAATACCTCACACACAGCTATTGACGAAGCAGAACAGGTATGTTTCAGGCCTGAAAAGAAATGAATGAGGAGTGAAACAAGGTCATGTAGTCGAGGGAACCGAAACCCTAAACGACGCAAAAACACGAAGGTCGGGTCCACTCCGCGAAGGGGACATGTGGAGGGGACTATTATTTTCAACATTTCATATTCCCTTACCTTTGCATTTGAAACTGCCTTCGATGAAATTTTGAAGTCTTCTCATTTATTTTTAATTCCACCGTCACCATAGATGGGTGTGTAAGATGCCAAATCTCTGCATTGTTGACTTTCTCAATGTTGAAACCACAAATTTGTGATGTCGCAAACACGTTGGAAACTTGTTTTTAGTTAATTTAAAATGTAACTAATCGAATTATTTATTTATTATTTATTGTTAACTTTGTGTTTTCATTACACACTCTTTTTTTTGTTGTTGCAAATTTCTATTATATAATATGATACTAAGGAAAATAGAGACTTCTACTCTCACGTGTCTCACGAGTGTTAACCTGTTTAATGAAGTAGTCCTTTAAATACTCCGAGTTGATTTTTTTGAGATAGTAGTTACAAATTTTTCTTTTAGTTGTGGGTTACTTTATTAAAATGATGGGATATTTTCGTATGTATATATGTATGCAGGAATTTGGTAAAAAATAAAATATGGAAAATTTGAATTTGTATGGTTAGTTTATTCTCAATTTACATTTTGTTTTATTTAACCTAAGGAGTATGGCTGTGGATCATCCTGTGCTTTTAAACCAAGTTTCTCAACAAATTATGTAAAGATTGAATAGGATTATAAATCGAAATAAAAAAGAAATGCGTCTTGTTTTATTTCATGTGGATCTTGATGTAGAATAGCTTGGTCATCTCTTTCTCTTCCTTGTCACTGCAACCAGCTAGTGCAATTAGTCTTCCCTTCCAAGTCGAGGATCTTGTCCACCTTTTCCTTAGCGTCCACTATTATCAATGTCGCTTTCTTCTTTTCCTTTTGGAAAAACTTAAGGTTCTTTTCAACTTGTAATTGCCAACAATACTTCACTATGCGTTCCTTTCGATCACAAACCTTGCATTGCTTAGTCAAAGGTATTACTTCTTATGTTGTTGCCACAATATTTTCTCAATTCACTTGTTCTTGTTTTTTCCTTTTATTTATTATTCTTATGGTTCTGTTTTCTTGTGTGTGCCCAATTGCTACTTCCACTTGTCTCCTTCAAGGTAATATGCATGAACATTGGCTTCATTAATCATCTTAGGCTTGAAAAATGTCAATTAATGTCAAATCTAAGGTAGCAATGCTCCTAAGTACTTGATCATTGTATCTCATCTTTTGATAAAGCCAACCAACTGATTAGCTCTCTTCTTGAACTGTATGGTGAGCACCTGCACCAATTACCCTTGACTCTACCTAAAGTAATACCATGTATTTTGTTGTGCTCCACATATCTAATTGGGCAAAATTGTGCTTTGCTCATTCCTTTGAACACCTCCCAATTTTCAACTAGTGGCTCATTGCCTGGTGCTTTTCCTACTACACCACTCTCCTATCGTGCCAAACCATGGCTTTCATGCTTAGATCAAGCAAATGAAATCCTTTGCTTCTTGATGATTTCATGTATGTTGAAGTGCACCTCCATTTTCTATAGCCACTAGTTCAATTTAATGGCAAAAACTTCCCTGGCATATGACTTAATGCCCACCTCCATCTCCACATGGAAAGGTACCTATGTTTTGTTGTAAGCTACATTCTCCCATGGTTGTCTCAATATTGCACTCTATCTCTAGTTTCTTTAGCTCTTTCTTGGAATCTTCATTACAATCCTCTACTAAGGGCCCTTCATACCCTTTGCTGTCATGAATTGTGTTATCAACAATGTCAACATAGTGATACTCTAACCAATCTAACCTAACCCCAACATCTTCTTCTTTGTAATGACCCATTGTCATTATTGGAGCTTTGCTTCTCTATAGCCATAGCAATAATTCTTGTCCACTTCTTTTATAGTAGTAGACTTATGACTTGTTTGTTTCACCAACACAAATTCTCAAAACAAATTATAAATTGTTGCAGTTCCTATACATAATTTCAAGTTTGACTTCTATATGATAACATTGAATTGTTAAATAATGAATCCATACAGGCGAGGATAGTTTTTAGATAGAGGAGGAATGACCTGTTATAGAGTTTTAGTGAACCCAACGTTTTGGACTACCAAGTGAGTCCATCATTAGGGGATGCGTCATCTATTGACGCATCCCCTAATGATGGAATCACTTGGTAGTCCGAAACGTTGGGTTCACTAAAACTCTATAACAGGTCATTCCTCCTCTATCTAAAAACATTAAATTGTTTAACTAGCTTAACCTCACAAATAGTCTTTCTATGAAGTGTTTGGATGGGAAAAATAAACTTCCTTCAATGACCATACCCTACTCTTATTAGTAGGACATATTCAAACTCCTACCAAAGCTCCCTTCAAATTAATTCATATCCAATTAAACTTAGATATCAATCAAGAGACACACATGAAAATTCACTTAAATCCTCACTAAAGGAATGATAAACTAATTAAATCTTATTTATAGATGCTTCATATGACATGGAATATGGTCAACATTTGATGCCAAATTAACTTGAAATCAATGTCTAACGACCATTTAATGAGTTCAAGAGAGATAAAGAGATGGCGATTATGCACTTATAGTCATATGACTTGTGTGGAACCTTCTAGAGGATGAGGACTTGGTGTACGACCCCATACAACCTCCCCATCTAGAATAAAATGGCCTAAAAACTTGTATATGCTGGCTTAGTTGGGTTAATCAAGGATGGGATGAATTTCAAAGGTATCTTGTGTTGTATGTTGTCCCTTGTAAGCTATAAGTGTCCAAGTAAAACTCCAAAACTATACAATAAGCTCATGGAATCCATGCCAAATCACAATGATAGCTATCCTCACTAACAAACCCAAATGGGAAAGTTGGCATTCAATTTTCTTTAACCAAACTCATTATTATTCAATAATAAGCAAGTTACAAGCTCTCTTCTTCATGCTCCACAAGGAAATTTACGTAACATTTCCTTCACTCTCAATTAAAAACCCCTCTTCCTCTATAATGTATAAGAATGACTCAATTAAAAAATCACTGAAAAATTAAGTGTTTCCAACCCTTTAACTTCTCAAACTAATTATTTTCCTTTCTCTTTTTTCTTATTGCATTTGAAAATATATCATGTTTCTATTTTATAAGATCAATAATATTATATTCTTTTAAATGATTTTGTTTTCAAGTTTACATCTCATATATTTACTTTGAGTTAATGCATGAGTGGAATGATGACATATGCCCTTTACACCAACAACTTATTCTCCTTCCCTTATCTATATAGACGTTATTCACATTAAAATATAAACAACTTACTCCACCCACTACCTTCTAAATATGTGATTCAACAAAAAAAATATATCTCAAAGAAACAATTTTTTTTTTATTTTTTTAACTTACATATATGTATATATATTCAATTTAATATAATATAATGATAGGTAAACCTGGTATTTAATATCTTATGCGTGTTTAAACTTGGTAATATATATTTAATATGTTATGACACAAGCATAAATAAATATAGGTAAATGTGGACATCTTACTCCACTCCAGAGATTCGAAATCTCCCATCATTTACATAAATACAATGAAAAGATAAAATATATCTTGGTATTATATAATTGAATATAATATGACATAATGTGCACAACATGTGGCCCACAAAAGCTTAACAACTCAAGTGGGCGGCCATAATGTCGACTTGTTTTATAATTCCAATGTGACAGACCGATCGAACTTAAAACGTAACAAACCATAGAACTATAGAAAAAGGGTGTGATATAAAAAATTCGCCTCTCCAAAATATAAAACCCCTTAAATTTTGCCCATGGCTAAGATTCGCCCCTTAAATTTTCTATGAATACCACAGTTATCGTTCACTCAGAGAGGAGATTCGATCTTGGCCTTGCTGCTACTTGCACTTTCTTATTTTGGTCTGCCTCAAATTGTGAATGTTGATGTCCTCTAATCAAATATAGTGACCCATCGGTTGACCTCCCATCCTACTCCTTGGGTACTCTTCTTCCCCGCAGACGCCCAAGCTGCAATGGGATTGTACAATGGAGGAAATGTGCTAGCTGATAGAGGTGAACACTTATTGGATCAAGAGATCCCTCTCTAAATACCTCTACCTTACCAAAGAGTGTTGTCTCACATGGCTTGCCCCTTCTTTTATAGGAGGCCTCATAGGCGATACTTGGTAATTCATGCATAATTAATTATTTTTATTAATCCAAAAATTTTATTATTCACCCACCCATGTGTCACCCTCTCACTAAAGCTCTCTAAAATTATTTGCTTGAATTTTAATTCAAAAACTATCTTTTTCCTCACCCCAAAAAAACTCCCTATTTCTTATCCTAGTTGTCTCTTGATCCCCCTTTTCTACTCCTTATTTTATGTTCATTACTAAAATAAACTAATTAGTCTCAAATTCCGTCCCCTAACTACCTCCTAAGTTAACTCACTTTGCCTCTTAGATGGATATTCTTAGAAAATAAAGGTGGTACATAATGAGTTAGAGGCTAGTAATAAAAAAATAAATACCAAGTATCTTAAATGTTAGGAAAAAATATGACAGATTTTAAAAGATATATATTTACATTACCATAAAAACCTCATAATGAAATACACCATAAACACCAAAGAAAATCATAAACACATTGTCTTTATAGAACCATAAATAAAATTGAAACGTAATGTAGGTTAACTGTCTCCAAAAGGAGGATGTAATGCCTTCACTTAAAATCTTCACTATCATGAAATGTGAAGCATTATAGTTATTGCCAAAAAAATTATTTGTATCTCAAAACACTCCCAAAAATAAGAGTGTTTGGATGTTCAATGTTATTAGAGAATCCAGAAAACATTAAGATAGAAACAAAAGTAAAAGTGATAAAAATGTCCCTTGCATGGGATATTATGGACGCATATCTACAAAAGATGATGTCAAGAGAAAGTTGGCTCTATAGTGACTTTTGGTGTAATGAGCTTGTCCTTTCCTTGCAAGAACTTCATGTACTTAATTTAAGATTAATATCTATTTTGTTAAATATATATTTTTAATTCTATTTAACAAGCTAAGTTGGATTGGATCTTCAACTTGTCTTGATGATGAACCACACTGGTTGGTTCGAAACGCGTCGACAAAAGAATATCTATGTGATTTCGCCGACGATTCTCTAAACAATGTTATGGATCACAGAAGTCTAAATTCCTTAATTAGTGTTTTTTTGGTGAAAAATGTTTTTATTAATAAACCATATTTTTCCAAAATAAAATGATATATAATATAGTA
>APFE030256561.1:57685-68951 GCA_000404065.3 Pinus taeda
AACTTAGTATGAGGAAGATGTTGCCATAATATACATTTAAAAATAATAAAATAATATTTACATTAACAAATTAAAAAAATAGTATTAACAAAAAAATCAATATTGGCGATAAATAAATATGCCAATTTTCACCTTAATTTTATATAATTCCTTCACTACTTAATATAGAGTTCACAAATGACATGTAATAAGAAGTGCTACTAGATGTTACTCAGTTCTTGTGGATTAACTATATATATAATTAAAAAATCAAAAGTGAAACAAAAATTGTCAGATTTGATACAATAGGAACATCATAATTTATTTAATTATGTTGTTTTCATTGCCTGATAACCCAATTTTCAATATTCTTGTGCATAAATTATGTGCAAAAAAACATGTGACCATCAAGGAATAATCTAACACATAAATTTACATCCATCTTTAAAGAAATGCAGAAGATTACATGTTGTATTCAACAATTGATTATAGTTCTCGATTTCCATTCTAGTGGGTAAAATAATGCCCTACAACCCATGGGGTAAAAACTAGTCATTTAATATAGCCGTTACTTAATAATAGTTGTTTTTAATATATTAATAAATTAATATAATAATTTAAACATTATTGTTCAAATATAGCCTTTACTTGAAATTATGTCTCTACATTGCTCTCTATTTAAGCATTTTCCATGGTTTGCCTCTTCATTTGGTCCTGATGATGAACGACACTTGTTAGTTTGAAACACATCGGCCAAAAATTTCTCTTATGTGATTTCTACCGAAAGACTTTTCTTAATTTATTATGGATCGTAGAAGCTTGAATACAAAAACCTACATTTAATCATGAAACAATCAATAAGAGTTCTCAAATCAAGACCCCATACTCCATCTAACAATGACCATAACAAGTACAACAATTCACTTGAAGTAATAAAAGAGAGATTTCCTCAAAGACACAATGAGAAAAGAGAAACATGAGCTACGCCATAGATGTTTCAGTTGCTACAAAAAACATATGAAGGCTAGAAAACCCCTACAAGGTCCTCTCCATTCTCAAAAGCATTCAAAAACTGATTCAACCTCCTAGTTGATCCTAACACCCATAGACTTAAATCTGAAAAAATAAAAATAAAAATAAAAATAAATAAATAAATAAATATTTTTATAAGTGCTCTAATGGCTTTGAAATCGATTCCATTGGCTTCAGAAGACCCAAAAATGTTTGTCTAGTCTCTTCCTGCTCCTGAAAACACCAAAAACCAAGAAAGTTATAAGCTCTCCAAGTTTTGCTGCTAGTCAACCCACAAATTCTCCAAGTCCAGCTAATAGTCCTACAATTTTGCCCCATTTTTCGCTAATGGAGCAACAACTTGGCACAATTCCAGCGCAATTTGTGGGATGATTAAATTCGCCTTGAACCCCTATGTGTGCACTCTTGGTCACATGGATCCCCATGGGAGTTGGGGCTGGTGCCTAAGGCCTAACCCTCTTTCGACGCGCCCCTGGTTTTGGGCTTATGGTCGCATGGATTAAATTTAAGGTTGGGGGTGCAGGGCTAAGTCTTGGCCCCCAGGCCCACCCCTGGTCCATGTGGGCGCGATGATCGGAGCTGGGACTAGACCTCGGTATCTTTACCATACCTTTGCCCCAATATTAATTTAAATGCAAAATATGTGGGTCCTTTTAACAAGGCCCACACATAGCATGATGGTGTATGTGGTAATTTGTTGGTGAGAGGTGCCAAGTTTGATTCCTACAGAGTGTAATTTGAACTTGCCCCAAAAATTTTAAATGGCCACCAGGGCGCCACGTGGCAGCCTCTAGTTAGGCCATGTGGCAGCCTTTAGTAAGTCCACGTAACCATATCTCAATAACTAATCAGAAAATGCCAACTCACAACCAATCAAATTCTGACAAGTGGTGAGCTATGTTTGGACCTTTTTGAAGCCCAATCATTTTTCCAAATCAGTAGGCCCAGTCAACATGCCACATTAGTAGTATGGATTGCTGACTGGGCAAACCTGCACACAATTTTGCTTGTTTCCCAAAACGATCAAAATGTGATAACTTTTTCATACGATGTCCAGTTGACGCATTGTTTGCACCGTTGGAATTTTGGCGACAAGAACTACGTACATAGTGTTATTGAAAATTAATTTTGAGAGAGTAAAAATTTGAGCCTTTTAGAATTCATTTGGATCAGTACTTGTGATATTGCATCGTACTAATATAGAATGGCTTATGCAGATGTGATAAGCCTCCCCTGAGATACATTGATATATGAGTTTGATTATGTTGTCTATTTGGTTTATCTAACGTGGTATGTTTACAAGTTCTTTAAATGTTTTATTAATTACATGATATGAGTATGTGTCTATAAAATTGCATGAAGGAGAGATCTTATATGAAGACAGTTGTACTAACACAATATGAGCTTAGACAACTGATATGCACTTGAATGAAAAGTGGGTGCTAGTTGTAGTATTATGATTAATGATTGTGATTAGATTATGACATGGTTGTTAGTCTTGGTAAAGGATGATTTCAAATCAATATACACAATGTATTGATATTTGGAACATGTGACTGACATGTGTGAACACTTGCAGGGCAACAATGTTTGGTATTGTCATGACATGGTAACAATTGATTTTTTATATAACTAACACTTGGGTGATGTGAGAACACATGAAAAGACTCAATTGCAATAAGGAAAAGGTAAAAGAAAGGAATTAGGTCAGACTTCCTTTAGCTATGTTTGGGAACCAAAATTTCAAATGAAGGAGTTCTTTTCGTGAATATAGGAAGTCTTCTTAACGTTGCTTTTGTCTAACATTATGTGGATGTACCATATTCATGAACATGTATTTAAGAGGTATAACAGCTGATTTTGAGTTATGGTTGGATTCGTTAAGAAATTGGATTCTCTTGAGAAATGATATATGTACGTGTTTAGTTACAAGGCAGTGGGCTTGACACATCAAGGTAAGGTAATTGGTATATTGTTATGTTTATTTATGCACTGTGTTATCACTTAGATTTTCCTAGAAGTTGTAAGAAGAGGAAAGGGGTCCGAGGTAACCACAAACCAACTTTTGGGTACAGAATCTAGCCAATCTGTACATAGAGAGGGCTCTCTCTTTAAGATTTAGCTTTTTTTTGTAAGGTTTTAGGCTAGTTATTAGAGCTTTGGGATTTTTATTGAGTTTGTTGGTGAAATTCAATAGCAAAGGGGTATCACTAAGTATTTCAAGCCATTGGGCTAATGGAGTCAAAAGAAGATGGCTCAACTGGATTTCGTTTCTTTGCAAAGGATGGCTTCACAGGGGAATATAGCTAAACAGGGAGCAAATGATGACTCGAAAAGTTGAGATGGACTCAAAAGTGAAGAAGGGCAATTAAGAATCCTTCCACATGTCTTGAGAAGAGGGAATCTGGATGATCACTAGTAAAAAGCAATTAAGGATTTTTTACTAAATGACTTAAATGATAAACTAAGAAGCAGGAGCAATTAAGATTTCCTTGCTTATCATAGTTTAGAGGAAAACATTGAGAATAAAAATGATTGAAAACAGATTGCACTAAAGTACTTTTTGAATTAAGCTTTTTCGTTTTAATATTCAGATATCGAACATAATTGAAATATTTAAATAGGAAAACAATAACACATGAGTTATAAAATACTTATTTGTCCGATGTATTGCACTTGAATCCTATGAAAAGTCCTTTATATTAATTCTACATCTAGCCAGCCATGCAAGATTTGGTCCAACAACACTTTATTCCAAAGTAATCAGTTTTACAGCAATGTCTAAGAATCCACCCTCAATACTCTAAATGAGGGAGTATTTATACAAAAACTTTACAATAAAATATCTCATAACAAAGTGAGATATATTCTGGGATGATAACTATATGTTACATAAAAATAGAGACAGATGGTCTCGTAGATAGCAGATGAGGAAAACTGATGGTTTTGTTAAATAATGAATCCATACAGGTGAGGATAGTTTTAGATACAGGAGGAATTACCTGTCCTTATTCTTAGGAGTGTGCTGGAGTCAGGTCCTATGATTTGGCGTCTTGTTGTCTTCTTCGTAAATTAGTGTTGGCTATTCTGCTTTTTACTTTCTCACTGATACACTTTGACCTGTTCTAATGTTCTTTACTTGTTTGATCTCTGTTTATCTTCTTTACCATCATCGACTGTAGTAACTAACCAAAATTTAATTTCTACCAAGGAAAAATTACAAAATTTCTAATACTTCTTTCCACCATTTTTCCTGTGGTATTATGGTCCTTTGAATTTTCTTGAGGATTTCATCAGTCTCGGTGTACTTGAAAAAGGTAGGCTGAACTGGAAACAAATGCTTTAATTCATGCTCAACATAGAAGAGGTTTTCCAGATTGTCATAGAGAACTATGCTCGTAGGTAGTGCCTTTGGTGCTGATGTGCTGGTTGATGAACTTGTTGGGTGATTTGCATATTGATCTAGTTTGTCAACATAATTTATGTGCCTCATCAATTTATCATTTATAACTAAAGGGTTGGGTAGTCCTTTGTTCTGTAAAATACCAAATTTCGCCATAAAAGCATTAATTTCCTCCTACATGTTTTGGCATCTTCTTTAAAAAATTTGCATCAGAGACCTTTTAGTTAATACCTTCTTGACTTCCAAAATAGTCCATGTTCTGTCTTCAATTCCCAGTTCTTCAAGCTTGTATTTATTCTTGCTATTCAAAAAATTTATGAGCGTGGTAGCTTCCTCAAGCATCCTCCCTAATTCTGCTTTTGTCCTCTAAATTTATTCTAGGTTGCCTTTATCAAATCAATCTGCTCAAAAATTATTTGTATTGATGGTCAAACATCATTTATTGACTGGGTGATGTTGGTCCAAAGAATCTTCTTAACATCTGCTAAGGGCTTGTCAAATGTGAGGTCCTTTTCTAATGATTTCCCCTTTTGTTCTAATCCTTTAATTTCCCTCACTTTTTTTGCAAAATTTATCTTTGAAGGATCATATCTTTGTTCTAAGGTAACATATTGTTCTTTTACATTTTGTAACTCTAAAACTTGGAGTTTCATCTCCTCCATTGATTTTATTAATTCCTTTGTACGTAGACCTGAAGTCTCTACTGGTGTTGTTCCTATTGTTGTTGTTCCTTCTATTGCTTTTGTTGTGACCACTGGAATGTTCGGTGCCAGAGCTATTCCAAGGGGGGAAGGGACTGCAGTGGAAACCACTGGTATTACATTGGGAGGCTGAGAGGTCGACTCTCCCTGCTTGTCCCTCAATGATTTTTCTAGTTCTTATTTAGTCTCCTTTAGCTATTCATTAAGTTTTAGGACTAAGTCCATCAGCTCTTCTTCAAACCTTTGATGTATGACCTCAACAGTCTGTGGATGCCTTGATGGAGGAAAATTTAGCTGCTTTCTTAAGGCAGCTATGTCTTCATCTTTCTTTTTAATTAAGGCTTCTGCAACCTTCACGTCTTTCAGATCACGACCCAACCCAATGATCAATTATTCTAAAGATTTTATTCTACTATCCTTAGCATGTGAGGAGGCTTTCTCTAGCTGTAATTGGGCAGTTGTATTATTCAAATAATTCTCCAGTCTTTGGGCTATCATGGCCTTACGAATCAATGTAGAGTAGACCATCTGCACTGTCTATTTGTGTAACTCAAATTGGTCAAAGGGATGAATGTCCTTTGCCATGACCTCAAAATTGGTTTTGAGGTAATCTGCTGCTAATTGAGGCTATTGCACTTTAGATTTGAAAAAACTCATTATCATTTTACCTTCTTTGATGTCACAGGCTGACATCAACTTGTTTTGATTAGTGGGAGCCATTTGCAAATACTGATTGTAGACATGGATCCTCAATGGCTCATTTCTGGCTTTTATTTCTTTAAAATTCTTTTTGATCTTTAGATTGTCTTTTCTTGGTGGCCTAAAAGATGATATCTCTACACTTTGTTGTCTCTCTAGCTCCTGTCTCTGTGACCTAGTGGATGTCCCACCTACTGGGAAAGTTTGATGACTATCTACACCTTCTTTTCTTTGACTATCAGTAGTCTCTTCAAAAAATTCCTCATGTGAAAGAGGATTTAGCCTATGCCTTTTAGCACCAGGTTGTTCTAAGGGTCCACTGGCAAGGGTAGCTACTTCCCTGTCTCTCTTTTTTTTTCTTTTCCTCGTTCAGAGGAGTATGCAAGATTGGGGGTTCTCCCACATTGACTTGAGTTGGAGGAGTGTGCATGTGGGCCTGTTCCTTAGAAGTTTCAGGTTGTTTAGACATTATTGACTATTCTGTAGCATGAGTCGTTGTCTTTGTTTCTTTACCTTTGGAAGTCCCTATAAGTGGTGTATCGGTCTGCTGTGAGTGCCTTTGAGAGTTCCCAGCTATTGAGGCACTTATCCCTGATGTTGACTTTTGAGAAGTTTCAAACTGTACCTGTCCAAAAGAATCTAGGTCAAGAGTCTTTTCAAGATCTTTCATTATATTTTCTATGTTGACCTACTCACTATCAGTTTCTACTAAGGTCCCTTCCCTCCGTTCATCCATGTTGGCAAATTGTTCAATCTATGGGATTCTATGGTGCAAATATGGTGACATCCTATTCTTCATTCTTCTATCACAGATAAAGTTATGAGGGTCATATGGAACTCAACCAAAACTTTTGTGTAATTTAAGGTGATCTTCTAAAATTCTCTCTGCTTTTGTCCATGCTTCCCTAGTGTTGCAGACGAAAGGGCTTAATTGATTCTTGGTTCTGAGTTGTGCTTTCTTTTTGGCTTTGTGAAAATGAACCAAGTCTGAATTTATCATTTGTCTGAAATATTCCAATGCAAACAGTCTCATTGGAACATATTTTGGTAACTTGAAAACGAAAATCTCACACCCATATATCCTGATTTCTGTATAATTCTTGTATAAATACCAGTCACCTATTCTATATTGCTTGGAGAGTTGAAGGATCCTCTTAATGTCACCACTGATCCTGGGAGGGAAAATCCCTGTCAATAAGGTGGTTGCTGGGTGAAAAAACTGATCAATGAACTCATTATAGGAGTAAGGGGAATCAAAGGATTTATGGAAGATGGAAGTCCAAACGATAAAAAACCTTGGATTGGCCTTAGTATCAAGTTTCATGATAGGGAAAGGGAAATTTTCTGACTGATAATAAAGCATGAGATGATATATGAAGGTGGTATACTTGAAAACTCTTTCACTCTCTAGTCTCATGAACTGGTCATGAATTTGATCAGCAATAAAGGAGGCATAATCATAATTAACATCAGGGGGTTGTCTAGGAGTAAAGATTGACAACAACAATAGGGTTAACTCATCGACAAACTCACTAGTGTTAAATCCCATAAGTAAAGATATCATATCAACTATGAGTCTTCCTATATCTGTGAAGAAAGTTTGCATATAAGGAGGTGGGCCCTTAGGCTGATTTTTCTATAATATGAAAGTCTCACAGAGGCAATTAAGTTCTAATTGGGATGATTTAATTGATTTCTCGAATAATCTCCAATGGAAATGGGAGTGAGAACTTGATTGGGGTGAAATTGCAACATTTCATTGATTGATTTAGCAGTTATTGGGAAGAGGACTGTTTGGCTGGGAGACATAACTACTCTACGGTTAGGGTCATAATTGGCATTGCATTGATGAATTATATCAGGGAAAACATGGACTGAGGGGAGAAAGTATATGGGAAGATTGGATTCCCATAGTCCTAGCACATCAGAGCCATTCAAGTAGTTATCTCTACTTTGGCAAAAGACTTTGAGATTATTTTTATCAGTGGCAAGGTATTTTATTTGGAAGTCCTTATCTGCCAAAGGCAGATAGTCTAAATCTCGATGAGGGGCATTAATGGGTGTAACATTCAAAGCCACCGGGGTTTCCATTTCTGGTTCTTGTGGATTCAGAAGGAAACTATGGTTTTCTTTGTGAAATGGGAAACGCAGAGGCTATGGGGGACTTAAATGACGAAAATTGACTGAATTATTATCAATTTGGTCATTTTTCATCAATTTTCAGTGGAAAACTAGTATTTGAAGGGTTTTTGTTGGGAATTTGATAAATACCTCTTTTTGGGGGATGAACAATGAAGTGCAGGTACTGCTGCTACTGGAGGATTTTGGGCGGCGTCGGCTGCAAGGTTTGGGAGCAAGTTGGCGACTGAAAACTCGACTGGCGGACCTCAACGTTATTTTGCATGGGCACACAAGTTTACCGAATAAAACAATGAAAATGATTTTGTTTTTGTTTTATTGGCAAAAGTCAAAGATTGGCGGGTTTTTGGTTTTGGATGGGTGACATTAATGACAAATCGCATGACGTTTTGTCATATTGTGGGGGGCAGTAAGTGGTTTCATGTCACACCGCTTATGGGCACAGGCAGTAATAGACTTTGAGCCATCAATTTCGTAGATCATTCGACGCATGGCGGGTTACTGTTCAGGAAACCGCTTTGTGATCGCATGCTAGCGTGTGGTCACAAAGGGCCGTGCAATATGCATAAAGGTCGTCAGATTATTGAGGACCTGATCAGATGGTTGTCAGGGGATATGAAATGACGAGGTTATAATGGAGGCGGGCCTGATACATTTAAAGATTAATTAAGTATATCGGGGTTGTCGCAATTAGATGGGGAGGCTGTTAATTAACCGTGAGGGTTAATTAATCCTTTATTAATCTGGCGGGGGATTAAGGGCTGTTAATTAGTTACTGTTTAAATAATTAATCCCAATTAAGGATGTAGTATGGTTATAATTTAACCAAAGGGCGGGATATGTAATATTTCGGGGATTTATATAGTTTACAATAACACGGGAGAGGGTAAAGTTTTACAAGGGATTTATATAATAATATGTTAATAGTTAATATGATAATGAATGAAAAGCACTAAGCATAAAAACATTTGTTCTGTGTGTTCACCTTAGGCTTAAAGTGAAAAAGGGTTTTTTATGAAAAATATTGTAATTTTCCTAAGTAAAATAGGATTTTACTTAGGAAAAGACTTATGGAGAAGAATGAATGATTTATAAATGGTTTTAAGTACTTAGGCTTTATAAATTATTGGGCTAAGGGTCCGGTCCCTCTAGAAGTCAGAGAAATGCTCTGAGCTCTTTAATTTAGCAAATACCTTAGTGCTTTGGGAGAAATTAGTGAAAATTTAGGGAAATGAGTGGGGAAGTTAATTATTCTGACTTTGCTTTGCTTGAGATGTTTTCAATATAATGTATGCCTTAACCTTGTGATGAAAATAAGATATTAAGACATTTAGAGTCATCATCCATCATATATGATTCTACAACCAACATCTATCTACTCTACCTACTTTAACCTAACATTTTCACTTCTTTATTTGGGTGCACTTAGACTGGCAAACCCTTATTAAATTTTCCTTTTCTTTTACATAGCAAAGCCTATCTAAGTCTACACTTATTGCATCCAACGGCTCAGATTAAACTGTTGAGCTCCTTTTTCACTCTACCTATCTACTTATCTGCCAAGATTACATTGTTTGGTCAGATATTCATTCTCTATTTCTATAACATAAAATTGAAATATGAACCAGCCAAGTTTAAATTGTTTGACTATTCATGAATTGTGGCACAAATGGCAAGCTGCACATAATTGTTTATTACACAAAGTGAAAAATTAGTGGCATTTATACTTGCACACTTTCCTTGTCTTTCTTTTATTGGGGTTCATTTTCTTTCATTTTTTGACCATTTTTATTCTTTTTACCCTTTGATTTTTCTTTTAAGGTATACCCTCTTTACATTTTTTAAATTTTTTGATTTTTTGAAAATATGGAAAACCTTTGTAACAAGAAAATGTATGAACATATTACATAGCTCATCAAGTCAATCATGACATATGACACCTATTGGTATAGGGGCCTAATAGTGGCTCCACTTGGGGATGGCTTTCCTTGGTGGAAAGTCAAGAACAATAGATCATATGGCCTCTGAATGACTTTGACTGTGCTGTGCAATTTTCTTCTTTCTGCTACTTTATTGTATTGTATGTATGACAAGAATACTTCTGAAGCTTAGGGCCTTCTCTTCGAGTTTCAACTCCAAAATTTATTGTCCAATCGAAACTGTGACATCACAAAGGATATAGTATGTACATGTTAAACATCATGGTAAATCTTAATAAGTAGGATCAAAATAATGTTTTAACATTCGACCATTGACTGGTCCTTCCTCTGCTTATGTGCCATCCAAGTTTTTGAGAAAAAATGTATTGCTTCCTTCTAGGGCATAGATAATGTATGGTCCTTTCCATAGGAAGTCAAACTTCCCATGTTTCCCCTTATCTTCTCTTCTGGAATCACATCTTAACACTTTATCTCCAAGGTGGAAATATTCAGCCTTGGTTCTTTTATCAAATATCTTCTTGAGCTTTTCCTACCATATTTGGGATATTTGGTACACCTCCTCTCTAGTTTGTTGTAAATTGATTGTCTGATTAATCCTTCTTTGAATATCATTGGGTTCCACTTGAGCTTCTTGGAGTATTTTCGTAAAAAGAACTCCTAATGATGAAGGAAATGCAGCTTCCATGCCATATACTAATTCATAAGGACTAGTGCCAATGGATTTCTTAGTAGTAAGCCTGTTCGCCCATAGTGCATTTATCAGTTTCTTATGCCAAGTCTTTTTATTTTCTTCCAAGAGTTTTTTAATGATATTAATGAGACTCTTGTTGGAAGATTCAGCCAATCCATTTCCTTGTGGATAATAGTTTGTTGAATGGCCTAAGGTAATGTGGTATTTGTTGCAAAAACTGATCATCTTTCTCGATTTGAAAATTGTTGCATTATCAATTACGATTTTGGTAGGGCAGCCGAACCTGGACAATATATTGGCTTATAGGAGACCTATGATCATTGTATCACTGGCTTGTCTAGAGGGAATGACCTCTATCCATTTGGCGAAATAATTAGTGGCAGTGAGTATCCATTTATGTTGACCAGAGGAGGGAGGATTGTTCAGGGATTTGCTCCCCTAAGGCTTTTGGGTGGAAACCCTAGCAGACTGAAAGTTGTCTAAACAGAGAAACACATATTCACACAGCCATTATGCTATTAAAAACAAATTCTATAGTAAGAGGGGCGTACCTCAGGTCCTATGTTCGAGAAGTTCCTCAAGGGTCCAAACCCTTCTTCAAGTCCCTTTCGCTCCTTTGTCCTGTAAAACAACCAATTCCAAAGAATCTAGCAGTATATGGACAAAGACTTATAAAGAAATA
>APFE030256576.1:0-12012 GCA_000404065.3 Pinus taeda
ATTATCAAACACTGCAATGTCATGGATGAAAGATTTATTTTCAAAGCATGGAGAGTGTATGCCCAATAGAGAGACAATGCATATTCTAGATAATTTTTCAAGACAATAAATCTACAACTTATACAAAGAATATGCAGAAGGTGTTGAGGGACATGGTCAATTTATTACATATCAATATTTAGTGAAGGTACGAAAGAAAGAATTCATTAATGTCTGTATTCCTAAGAATACAAGGATGGGAATTTGCAGTACATGTGCTTCTTTTAAGGCAAAAAGTGATAAATGTGAAGGGTCAAAGAGAGGTAAGCATTCATAACTTTAACTTTTAAAATTTTATAGTCATCAACTATGAAAACATATTTCTTAATGACTTTATTTTATGATGTGTAGATTACATTGTCAAATAACTTTAGGAGCATCACGAACAACAAACAAGTTAAAGGAAAAAGTTGTACAAGCATCGAAAGAAGTGTTATTATAATATAAATAAATAATTAGGTTTGATATTTGATGGTATGGACCAGAAGAAAACGATTTTACCACATTTTGTTCATACGCCCAAAAATTTATAGGAAGAAATTTTTATTCAGTGTCACTTGGTCGGTTGTATGGTCTTCAATGGGAAAATTTTGCCAAGGGTGTATTTCACATCTCCAAATATTCATAATGATGAAAATATAACAATACCCATAATTCATGATGTGCTTTCTCATTGGTCTGGTAATCTTCTTGAAGTTTTGTATCAATAATTGGACAACACTTGCTGTGAAAACAAAACTTAGATTGTTTTTGGATATCTAAACATGCTTGTTGAATTGAGATTTTTTTCAGAAGGTAAAGGTTGGTTTCCTTCTTTCTGGGCACACTCATGACCATATTGATCAGATGTTCAGTTGTTTTTCAGTCACATTGAGGATGAAGGAAGTTGGGAGCTTGAGATCATTAATTGAATATATTAAGAAATCATACATGTCAGAGCCTACTTTTGATTTGTTGGAAGAAATTGTTGACATGCAAAGGTTTATTCTGGGATCACATGGTGAGGAGAGATGCATTGAACAACTTAATGAAATTAGTTTCCAACATCAATTTTGTATCAAAAAAATTGATGGGAAAACACTAATATGGGGCAAGAAGTATTCAACTACTACAGAATGGGCACTGTCATTAGGTTTGGAATTTTTGAAGTTCATTCTAGATAATCCAATATTTGCATCAAAAATATTTCTATTACAATCAATTGTTGAAGTTCATAATGCATGGAGACAAAATAGAGATATAAATTATTATGGATGCCTAGAGGAAGTTAAAAAATGTATTAGATATACATATGAGTACTTCGATATTGTTGATTTAGTTTGGTGGGAGTATTTTTTCAATAATCAAAGTGAGATCATTTGAAGAACAACAAATGAATATATACCTTTGAAAAATCCATTTATTTAGCCACAAAATGTATCAAATGAACATGAGTAAAGAAACATTATTGAACAACAACAATCTCAAGGTATTATTAATTCTTCACAGGCAGAGGAAAGAGAGATGTATATTGGTTCCAAAAGATCTTGTGCACAACGTGAAGCCATGGAAGACCTTTATAGGGGTTTAGTACAGGATATTAAGGAGGGTTGCATGATCGCAGTGCTAGGAGATGGAGATCCCAATGGCTATCCATTCTGTGTTACTAATGTTATAAAGGTCATTACAGAAAATGAAGATGTTACAGGTGTTGACGTACATTGGTATTCCAAAAATACACACCCATTCAATGTTGTTTATAATCCAGAGAGGGTAGTTGATAAAAAAATTGGCGGAAAGAGAAAAATAAAGGGTACAAATATAAATCATCGCCGCATAGACCTCTTAAAATTGGAGGATTTTGACATTCTTGTTTATGACTTCAATTCAAAAAAGAGAGGAACTCTTCACTTCAAGATGATAGAGATTCTGAAAAGGTTGTTACCAGAAAGAACCATGTTGAGATCGGAGTCTGCTAAAACCTGTCATATATCTAGAAGAATTTTGAAACCTAAAATGGTGGGCATGCATGTGGACTCACATGGGGCACTATTTGATGAAAGAGAAGAATATGGAACATCGTCATATGCATCCAATCATTCATCTGAAGATGTGAATTCTAATGGCGTGCAAGAAAATATGAGTGATTTTGAATATTTGTCTAAGACAATTTATATAACTGATATTTGCTTCGTATCTTGAAATAAAAATTTTGATTTCCATATGGTGTTAAATCAGAAGTTACGAGTCATTTTTATGTTTGTTGGATTATACATTTTAATTATGATGATTTTTATTGTTTAGAATATCTACAATGCAACATTAACTTAGAGATATATGTATGTTTCATTCAATCTACAAATAATGAAATTTTGATTAATTTAGTCATGTAATTTTTTCATAATGTCACGGTTTTTTAATTTTATGGTTGAAAATTTTCCAGTTTTCTTTTGCATCTTCAATGTTATGGTTAAAAACAATTAGAATTTTAGTCATCTTTAGTGTGATGTTATTATATTTTTAACAACATGGATGTAAACTAATAGAATTTTAATGTGTTTCAGATCCCATTATTTTATCTTTATCATAATTACTAAAACTTGTTGAAATTATACTTAGGAAAGAAAAAAATTATTCTACCAAAAACGTTAGTGTGTTTTTTCCTAAAAAAAAAATTGTTTTTTTTGCACATAAAAATTCAGTTTTATGCCATTTTTTTAAAATGTTGAAAATTGACCCTTTAAAAAAAACATCTTTCCAGTATATACACTTTTCGTTTTGCGAGTGTTTCTTGGATAATTTTTGCAAAAAAAAAATCATTTTAACTGCCATTTTTAAAACATGCTCAAAATTGACACTTAAAAAAAAAGCCATCGTTCCAGTATACACACTTTTCAGTTTTAGCATTGTTTTTCATGTTTTTTTGGGGTTTTTTGGCCAGAGATCCCATTTTGAGTTTATAGTTCCCGTTTGAAAGTTTACATTGTTTTAGTTTTGGAAAGATAAAAAATCACATATATTTTCTCATGACCACATGCTTTTAATTGGGACATCAATGAATGGAATCGGAGCAAGATACTTCTCAACAAAAGCATGCTCATTAGGTATTAGTATTGGTAATCTAGTTTCCAATTGTAAGAATGGAATTCTTTGATACTTCCAAGTACAAAGGCCAAGTTATCCCATACTTGTTTTGGAGTAGTATATTCTTCAAGATTATATAATAGGTTTTCTGAAATGTGCAGCCCAATCAACTTCATGTCTTAATCTTTTCTATTCCTAAACGAAAACATTTCAACTTTTATTGTAAAAATGGTTGGTTTTCCCTTAACATTTTCCACAATCCCTTGTATTGTAATAGCTATTTCATTTTCATTTTCCAAGTATGATAATTATACATACGAAGAAAATATATTGTCCTTAATTCCACCATAATATCAAAAACCCCTTCTTTTACAACGATTATAATTTAATACTTATCCCACAAAAACAAATGCTTAAAATTGGTTTCTTTTTCACATATATCTTTTACCAAAATTAAAACATATTGTGGAAATAAAATTTTGTCCAAATAGTTTTCTTGACTTAAAAAATCCAAATGGTTTTTCCTCCAAAAAAAATTGGTCAAAATAATAGGCCATATCAAGACCAAAAAATAGTTTAAGGGTTACTGTAAGACTCAAAAACTCCTCGACTCTTAGTGTTGGGGCTTCTATTTCCCTTTTATGTGTTGAGAATCATTTGGTAGCTATTTTCATTGATGTCAAGTCTTGTCATTGATCTAAAGTGATGTCAAGATTCAGAGGAGTGTGATGGCCTTGTTGATGTTTTCATGTAAGAAGTTTATGTTGTTATTTTTATCTTGGTTGATTCTATTAACAATGTGCTAACTCTATGATGCCTTTATGATTGGTGTGTAGCCTATCTTTGAAGGAATTTGTATATATGCAATTTACTAAAAAGTGTACGAAAAGTGCCTATGTGAATATCCCTCTCTAAGGCCTTTCCAATGGTATTTGGAACTTGATATAACTCCCAAGGAATAGGAAGAAATATCTATTGAAGATCAGTCAAGGTTACATTTTTTCATGGTTCTAGCATGGGCCTCTCCCCACTAGTTCAGTGCCAAATAATAAAATAAGATCTTAGGAGTGTGAGCAACAAGCGGTGAAGCATCTGACATAGATTTCTTTGTTAAAGTGTCGCACCATAAAATGATGGTCTACCGCTGATCCAAGTGGATATTGGTGGCCACCTACCTATTCCATTTGGATCTCCAATGCTATTTACTTTTAGTTTCCCATTTTCTAGATACTTTCTATTTTAGTAGTTTTTCAGGTCCTGAACTTCCAAAGTTGTTTTGAGGCCCTAAACAATGTTTTTTGGGGAAATGGGGAAAAATGAGTCCCTAGTCACACTTTGTGGTTGAATTATTTTCCTCAGAAAGATTTATCTAATTAGGTGTGATTCACACCAAATGGATATCATATGCCAAAGCCACGACCCCACGTAGTTAACTTTCCAACTAACCCCATCGATGCCCACAAAATTTTGTCGTTTTATCTCCTAGGGTTAGGTTTTCATATGCTTAGGGTTTCTCATTATTTCTTCATTGTAAAAAGGCCACAAAGCCTCATTATAACGTAGTTGAAAAGGCATGTAACTATCACATCTCTTCTTAGAGATAACATGCCATCGTCCATGCTAGTTTGTTTGTTTTCTGTATGTTAACAATTTTCATAAATTTTATTTATTAATTGAAGTCATGTTTGACTATATCTCTATATTTTTGTTTAAATTTGTATTACAATTCATTCATTCATAAATGTGGATCAACACCCCATTATTAAGGGAGCAAGTGATCAAATGAAAAGCGACAATGTTACAGGTAGTAGAAAGAAGGAGACAAACGTTAATCTTCTTGGTAGTTAATGTGTATCAATTTCCCATTACCCATCCACCATGAGTGGTATAATAATAGTGGGTGTATGCATACTCGGGTAGAGAATGAAGGCTTGATAAAACATTAGGGTATAAGTCCTTGTGTTTTCATTGTTGGAACACCCTCAAAAAATTTCACTACATTCAAACTTTGGAGCCTACTATTTACTGTCATATCTAGTGTTGCCTCAATCGCCAAGTGTCATCTCATGTTATTCTATATGTTTCAAGTGTTCTAGAATTTTCTCAAGTGTCATCACATTGATTAGAACATCTTTAGTGGCTTTCTTGGTCATGACATATTTGTTGTTTTAAAATGACATTTTTAGTCGCAATCGCGCACACTTTAGCTATTGTACTTGAGGAATGCATGAAAAGTGGCATTTTGTTGTATACTTATCATTATTCAAGGTTTTCTAAGCTTTATCAAACACTTGATATGCGTCGCATGTAGTATGGTATCTAAAATCATCATGTTAACCCATCACCCTATATACTAGAGTTAGAAAAATTTTGGTTGAAAGGAAAACCCATCAAGGCAAAGAGTGCATGAGCACACTTTGAAGCCTTGGGAATACTTCGTTGTTCGAAAGTGCACTATGCCCCCTCCAAGAGTGCAAAGTGCACTTCTTAAGCCCTTTCCCCTTCTTTCTTTTGAATTTCATCCTTCAAGAAACTAATTCTTACTTTGAGTGCATTCCTTCGACTTGAAGAAGTGTACCCCCGTGAGCATATGAGTGCACCCCAAAGGCCTAAAACTAAACCCTTTAGCCTTCCACAAGTTACCATGTGCCCTCATAACCCTTTGAGCACATGAGTACACTATGAACATACGAATCTTCACCCTTCATCCTTTAGACCTATTCCATGCACCCCCTTGGGCCTCTTGAGGACATGAGTGCACCCTGAAGACCTGAAGCCTCTATCTTTCATGTTGGGATGGGGTCCCATCAGGTCAAATTTTCTAAACTTTTGTGAAGATTGTAAAGTCTCCACATTTTGAGGAGACGAGCATGAGTAGCGCAGGTTGATAGGAGTCAAAGCAGTTTAGGAAGGTCAAAGCCCCTTAGTTTGTTAAGAGTCTAATTGTTTTGTGACCCACCCATGGTTCGTGGACCATGGTATTGTAATGAAGAAGAATATAAAAGGAGTCATAGAGATATCAATCTGTGACCTAAGTAAGTGATAGAAATCTAAGATTTGGGTTTGTTTTCTGTACTTAGGTGAAGGGGAAGGCTCCTGTAGCTATGTGCGTGAAGACCTTGGTAAGTACGTAGCTAAGTGTCTGAGCCCCTGTAGCTGTGTGTGTGGGGTTGGAAGAGTCTATGATTGATATCTAAGCATAATAAAGGCTCATTTTGAAGATTTATTTGCGTATCTGTGTATTATTGTTTCTCTGAATTTACTGTACTTTTGATCTGATTGAATGAAATTAATCTAGAAAAGTACTTAATATGCTCATTATCATGGAGGAAATTATTATAATTGGAATCACTCATTTCACTACGTCATTGATCATATCATGGCATAAGTTTACATACAAAAATAAGTGCATGTGTATATATTCTTATGCAAAAAGAAGAATACATATATCCATTTGCATATATGAGCTAAACAACAAATATTTTACCACCAATCAACATACAATTATGCACATTCCCAACCAAAACGAAGATGATTTCATGGCCTAAGTTTACATAAAAAAAATAAGTGCATGTGTATATATGCTTATGCAAAAATAAGAAGACATATATCTATTTGCATATATGAGCTAAATAAAAAAATATTTGAACACCAATTAACATACAATTATACACATGACTAACCAAAACTGAAACAAAAACAAAAAACATAAGAAGAAATCAACTCCAAATGCATAAATCGAATAGTTGGATATTTCTTGGGTTTAATATTATAAATCAAGGCACCCATTTGTTTTTTATGTGTGTAGTTTGGAGCTCCATATTAAAAAGTTATGAATTCTTATAAATAATTATTAGGTGGATGGTAAGGATTTAACCTCCATGAAACATTCTAGAAGTTTCATAGTAGTATAGACAAATCAATGGTTGAGATTTATCTCCAAGATAGTTATGTATTTTTTATCCTTTTAATTAAGAAAAATATGCCAGCACTTGGAAAGATAATGATCACATGAGGATGATGGGTATCATAAAAGGATCTCACATTTAGAATAAGGCATGGGAGAATAGAGGCTTAGTGCAGAAAAAACAGCTTTTGGGAGATCAGAAAAGGAGACCTAGCTCTGTTTTGGGAGGACAAATGGCAACAAGAACCTACACTATTAAGAGAGGACTTTCTTGACCTTAAGAAAGAAACAGATACCAAAGGGCTTTTCAGGGTTAGAGATTTTTGGAAACAAACCAGTATAGAAGACAAATGGAGAACCTGGAAGAATATAGAATTTGGGGATAACAACCTCTTGAAAGAAAAAGCAGATGCACTACTGAGTATTTTGGAACAAAGGAACATTCTTGTTTCAGAGGGGCATGACCAACTTAGATGGGGCAACAATAAAGAAGGTACCTTCAATATTAAGGAAGCCAAAAAGATATTGCTTGAGCTGGATTCCAATGTACTGGACAGAGTTTGGCAGAACCTCTAGAGGCATCAAAGTTGGATGAAAATCAAACTCTTCATGTGGTTGGTACATCAAAAAAAAATCCTGACTTGGGATAATATTAGGAAGAGGGGTGTTCTGGGACCTTCTTGATGCCAGCTTTGTGAAGATCGAGATGAGACAATGGAGCACCTTCTCAATGACTTCATATTTACCTCTCGGTTGTGGGACACCTTTGCGACAATTTTCTAACAGACGGACAGGGAAAAATCAAGCATTATCAATACCCTAAATAACTGGAGACGAAACTTCTCTGAGTATGAGTTTCTCTGCCTGGCTTGGGTTTTACTTCTAGGCTTCATAGTTTGGAATGTTTAGAAAGAAAGGAACAACAGAATCTTCAAAAATGTTCACAGCACCACCCATCAAATTTTTTAGCAGATCTTAAGACAACTCAAGGAGATGATTGGCACTATTGTGCAAAACTCCCCAAAAAATCCACCTTTTGAAAAAGAGAGCCAGATTCTATGTCGGCTGGGTATGCAGGGGCTTATTCCACAGGGGATGGTTAGGAAGGTTATGAATCCAGCAAATAAGCCAAATTATTGGCATCCTCCCCCTCAGGGTTTCCTGAAATTTAACATTGATGGGACCTCGAAAGGAAACCCAGGTCTTGCTGGTTTTGGAGGAGTGCTATGAGATGATAATGGTTGTATTCTTTTTATTTTCCATTACCATTTGGGAAGAGCTACAAACAATATGGTTGAATTAAAGGCTCTTGAACAGTGTTTAGATTTCTTGAAGCAGGATAATCTCCAGAATATTATTATTGAGGCCGATTTTGAGTTGATCATTAACTTGGTTAAAAGAATATGTTGTGGAACAGAGCTGGAAAAAGTCACAAGTCATTGGAGGCTGATCTAGGTCTTTCAAAGGATACAAATTCACCTCCTAAACTTACGCACAGTGAGTTTCACTCATGTGCGAAGGACGACTAATAAATTGGCAGACATTCTGGCTAATCAAGGAGTGGTATGCACTAAAAACAGGGTCAAATTGAAATGGAGAGAGATGTCTCAGAACATATTAAGGGAGAAGTGTTGTAGTCAGTCGGAAGAGGACAATAAGATATTCTGAAACAGAGCCACAAAGACAGGATCCGATTGACTTTTATGTAGAATTATGACACAAGTAAAAGTGCTTTTGGAATGCAGGTCTATGATTGGCAACAACAGGGCTATGATTGGCAATATGGACTAGAAGCTTCAGGGAGTTGGTTGGAATAAGGCATCTTCTTCCTTCTTTGGCCCAGGCATCGGAATCCAGTCTTTCCCAGGAGCTGCAAAACCTCGTTTTTTTGTCTGTGGTAGCTTTACCACCCTTGAAGTGGTTTCTGATATATCGCATCACCTTTAGGCTAGAAGTAGTTTTTCTCATTTCGCAGTGATTCCATTCACCACGCAACATGTGGCTTAGAGTGGGGAGGAAATACCTCCCTCATTGTGTAGTAATCATCGGTAGGTTATGGCCACGCGATATGATTTGTAAGCATTGGATTAATAGCGGTCAACCTACGACCAGGATTCATCGCGCTAGTTGGTGAGTCCGAAATGGAGGTTAAAGCTCGAGCTGTTAGCATGAACCATCTGGAATCTTGCGCATATGACAGATTTCAGGAGGAGAAATTAAATGATGGTTATGTGAAAAATAGACCCGATGAAATTATCAATTACGATCTACTGAGTCCATCGGGTCCATTTGGCTTGTTAAACGGTGTGCTTGTTAGCCACCTGAAATGTCTCTCAGCCGCTAGATATTTAGCTTAGGATCTAAATGTTAGTTGTGGGTTAAAGCCTTTTGTACACTAATATTTTTTTTTTTTTAATTTAATAGAAGGATCCACTCTTGCCTTAGCAAAAAAAAACAAAAAAGTAAAGCATACTAAAAATATATATATTATCACCTCAATTAAATAACTTACTTTCATTTAAGCTAAATATTTCAATTTAAAAAATTATATTATAGTTATTTTATTTTTTAAATATAATTACTTTTTAATTTATTTATAAATAATTCTAATTAATGAAAGTCACTTTTAATTATCTTTATTTAAAAAAAATCACACTTAAATCTTTATATTAATAAAAACTTGATAACATTACATTTTACAATTATATTACATATTTAAATTACTAAGAATAATAAATACAGATGAATCACTATAATATGATATTGAAAATAAAATATAAATAGGCATGCTCATGCAACAGATCAATTAATAAAGTCATAATTTTTTTACAAGAAAATAGTTCTTACTTCATGAAAATATAATGAATTATCTTCATCTTGGAACTAAGAAAGATACAAGGGTTTTACATAGGTTGATTTTGTATTCCATGTAGAATATTTATTTATATATCATAAATAAAAGCTAAATATATTCATTTTTAGGATGTGGTTATGGAGCTTCATATTCAAAATCCATGATACCTATGATGGTGTGGGGAAAACATGCCTTAAATTAAATTAAATTTAAACAAACCATTTTCGGCATGGCCTTTTACATTATTTTTTATACTAGAATATTAATAAATATGATGTGATTTACATTAAATTATGTATTTTTAAATGTTTCATTTAGGTGTTTAAGGGATATTTTAGGTAGAATGATACAAATTTCTTAATTGAAGAATTAAATGGACTTAATTTTGATTTTTTTCAACCAATTTACAGCTAGATGATAACCTACCCAATTTATTTATATAACATAAAATATTTAAATTTTTGCAAGTTTTTTTTATATAACAGACATTGTTGCAAGCCTTAACACATTTCCTCCAGCCTTTAAGATGTTATCTTTAGTTTTTGTGATATTTTCGCGGTAACATCATAGGCATGTTCAATTACTTCAATGTATCTTTGTACTTTTAGCAGAAATTTCTAGTAAATATTAATAGCAAAAACAATCCATATAGAGATAAATAAACATGTAATATTTTATTTTATTTTTATAGGAAAACTAATTATATATAAATAGTCCTCTAAAAATATGTTAATATTTTAATTTCTTTTATAGAAAAACTAATTATATATAAGATTCCCTTGGAAATATATTTTCTACATCAAATATAAATACAACATGCATTAATATTTAATATACAAAAAAATTATAAATAAATTATTTCAATGTCAACTATACTATATAATGCTAAATAAAAAAGATACGAAGACACATACACAATAGTTAAAAATGCTTAATATAAATTTCACATGTATATAAATTACTTTTATTTTATATTTCATTATTTTTATTTTTTTTTCTCAATTGGTCTACTCCTATTATTATACAAAAAGTGTTACAACGAGGCAGCAACCTCGAAGATTCTTACCATGAAGTTGGTATTTGGTAGAGTAATTTTTGTTATCCTGACTATGGAGCCAGCGAAAGACTTACATCAGAGTTTTTAACTTTCAGGGACATTAACCATTCCAAAAAAACTCCAAAACTAACCATGCAGCGATCCATTACTAAGTTAAACATTGCAGACTCCAACATAAACAGAACAATTACAGACTCCAACATAAACAAAATAGTAACAGACTCCAACATGTGGAGTGGACAAAGACCTAAAATAGGCACTAACACAATAAATCAAAAGGGAGACGAACTCCTTCTTCGGTTGCAGAACAAAAACGTAGGCATGGGCTGGTTCATTCGTCGACTGAGGTAGACGGTTGTTCCTCAACGATCTTGCACCCAAAGTGATCTGAGTCATTTGAGTCTGACGGATGGACCTCTTCTCTTGCCGGCACGCTCAGACCTGCATTAGCTTTAGAATTCACAGCGGACAGGCCTCTTGTGACTTGGCCCTGGTTGACATTTGGATTGGCCATCCTCTGCTCTGCAGGAACCCCAAGATGAGCCGCTCCTGAACCCTTGGCATTCTCACATTTTTCAATCGTTACCGAAACTATGAAGGAGGAGTTTGCGAGGGAGCATGGAATGTAGAAAAGAGCAGTGGGATGTGCATTATGCTCACAGACTTCATTCCTAGCGCGCCCTCTTCCTCTTCCCCTACCACTTCTGGTAGCCAGATAATTAGAGTGACCAAACTCCAGCGTGTCCGAGGATGGGTCCGAGGTGGTGGAGGAGTGCTGATGGGTGGCACGACCGCAGGAGCCGCCTCGCCTACTCACCATTCTGAGTCTTTCGCGCGGCATAGTGAAACACCGGGAAGCGACACAGAGGGGCGACTGCACAGAGGGGCGAATACACAGAGGGGCGAATGCACAGAGGGGCGAATACACAGAGTGGAAAATGCACAGAGGGAGGTGACTAAAGAATGGATTCTCAGAGAGAGGCAGAAACAGAGCCCAGATGAAGCTGTGAGCCCTTGGAGCCTGAGCCGAGCGGAAGTTGAAAAGACAAGCTAGGAGAGACAGGCTAACAGAAAGGCTCAGAGAGTCGCCCA
>APFE030256596.1:789-87653 GCA_000404065.3 Pinus taeda
CCATAGCTCATGTGGAGTTTGAGTGTTGTTCACTCGAACATTTTTTTTTTTAGAATACCAACCACAGCATATGCAGCTTCACCCCAGAAGGTTGCAGAAGTTCCAGACTCATCAAGCATAGCATGGGCCATTTGTTGGACAGTTCTGTTCATCCTTTCCACCACTCCATTTTGCTGAGGAGTCCTAGCTGTACAAAATTCCCTTCTTATTCCATGCTCTTCAGAGAAATTGAAAAATTCATTTGAGGTAAACTCCCCACCTTTGTTGGACCTGAGGCACTTAATTCTGTAATCTGATTCATTTTCAACCAAGGCTTTGAAGGATTTGAATTTTTCGAATTCTTCATCCTTGTGCTTCATAATTCCTAACCAAACCATCCTAGAGAAGTCATCAATGAATAATATAAGGTATTCTTCTCCTCGAGGTGACCTTGTCCTAAATGGATCACATACATCTGTATGAACTAGCTCAAGAGGCTTGCTGGCTGATCCATCCTTCTCAGGGAAGTTGGTTCTAGTTTGCTTCCCAAATTGACATGATTTGCATATGGTGTTGTCTGGAATTTTGATGTCTGGAAGACCACGAACTACTTGGTACTTGCATGCTTTCCTTATTTGTGAAAAGCTTAGATGCCCCAACCTCTGGTGCCATAACCAGTGTTCATCATTCTTGCTCAAGTAACATTGTTGTTCTCCTTCTTCAAATATGTATAGATTGTTTGGAGTTCTTTTTCCTTTGATTACTGTTCTTCCTGTATCAAGATCATGAACACTACACCCATATGATCGAAATATCACCTCGGTCCCATTATCGCACATCTGACTAACACTCAATAAATTATGTTTCAAGCCATCAACATACAAAACATTTCCAGCTTTGACATCCTCTTTCAACTGAGCAATGCCTTTTCCTTTTATGGATGCTGGGGTATCATTTACAAAAGAAACTTTCTTTCCCTTTTCTAAAGCAGTATATGATTCAAGTTTTTCTTTATCACCTGTCATATGCTTCGAACATCCGCTGTCGATGTACCATTGATTTTCCTGTCCTTCCGCATATAAGGCTATCCCACATCTTTCTGGTTGGGGTTCGTTCATTCTCCATGTTTTAGCACTTGAGGTTTGTTCCTTCTGAGATGTCTTCTGAAACCTGCTCCTGCATTCAGAATCTTCATGACCAAAATTATTACATATAGAACATTCAATTTCACTTTCAAGGGTGGAAAAGTTGTTATAGGTCCTCTTCGTGATTGCAGGCATACTTCTTTGTTTTTGAGCTTCTCTAGTCATGATTGTCTTATAGGCAACACATTGAGCTGCTTTGTGACCAAAGTTATGGCAAGAGAAATATTGGCCATTGAAGAAATTCCTGTGACTATCATCTAATTGATTGTAGTTTCTACTGACATCCATTCTTGAAGAAAATTGGGAAGATCTTACCTGTGGCTGGTTGTAGCTTCTGTTTGTCCTTAAGGTGGCATGCCCCCAATTTTCTTGATAGTCTTTGTTCATCCTTGAGGAAGTCTATCCCTGATTTACCTGATGATTTCTATTAGGCCTTTACTCACTCCTTCTTGCTGCATCAAGATAACTTTTGGAGGTGGAAGCTTGAGATGCTTCTCCATTATACCCCAGACCTGTCTTGATTAGAGGGGAACGCTGCGCACTGATAATCTCATCCAAAGTTTCAGATACTTTAACAAATTTAAGATTAAGGGCCTTTTTTTTCTCAATTTCTTTTCTAAGGCCAACAATTTCACATTCTGACTTCTCAAGAGATTTTTCTTTCTCATCAAGTTGAGATTGCAGAGAGTCAATGATCACATTACTTTCATATAAACATCTTTTGAGTCTAGTAATCTCATCATAAAAACCATCTACATCTATAGCATCCATGTAATCATCATCTTCAAAGGCCATTAAAAGCTTATAGTGGTTACCTCGTTCATCTTTATCGCTATTTGATAGTCCATCACTATCTTCATGAGTGTAGTAGCTTTTCTTATTTGCATTATGTTTCTTGTTCCATCTAACATGTTCCTTCCCCTTGTCAATATTATCTTTGTGAGGACATTTGGCAGCATAGTGACCTACTCTTCCACAAGTAAAGCATTTGAATGGCAACTTACCTCGGAAACGTCCAGCACCCCTTTGAAGATTTTTGACAAAATTTGATTCTTCTTCTTCTTCTGATATGTGTCCAGACTCATAGTAGTTTCCTTTTCCAGAAGCCTTGAAGGCAACTTCTCTCCTGTCTGATGGTCCACCTTTCCTCATTTCATAAGCAGTTAGAATTCCATGTAGCTATGACATTTTAAGGTCTTGAAGCTTTTCTTTTTCTTCTATAGCAGAAACTTTAGATTCAAATCTAGGGGATAAAGATATTAGAACTTTTTCAACTACAACGGCCTCCTTTACTTCTTCACCCAAATTTTTCATACAATTAACAATCTCATCTACATGAAGAAAATAGTTAGCCACACTTTCATCATTGTACATTTTGAGATTTTCATACTGAATTCTGAGGGTTTGAAGTTTTGCTAGTTTTACCTGATCATCTCCTTCATAACTCAGAACAATCTTGTCCCATATTTCCTTTGCGGATTTATACTACATTACCATGACAAATTCTAATTAAGATAGGCATCCTAATAGAGTATTGACCGCCTTTGCATATGTTTCATATTTCCTTTTCTCATTCGGATCTGTAGGAGTTGTTGATGGAAAAGTATACCCTGTATCTATGATATCCTAGACTTCAGTACCAAGAGATTGAAGATAGGCAGTAACTCTTACCTTCTAATATAAGAAGTTTGTCCCATAAAAAACTGGTGGCCTGATTGATGCCTCCCTCTCGTAGTTGCTCATGATGAAAGATCTTCCTTCAAGTGATCAAGCTTCTTCAGAAGAACCTGGCTCTGATACCAATTGTTGGAAATAATACTGAGGGAGCGGGGGTGAATCAGTATTATCAAATTATTTTCAATATGTTTTCCTGATTTATACTTTAATTCAATCTTCATATATTGATCATTAACTTGTATGACAGTACCATATAATAATGAGCATGAACAAGAAAAAACAGATAGTCACACCAAAGAACACCAGATATAAGGTGGAAACCCAATGTGGATTAAAACCACTTGCTGCAATATGCCTCTATCTTCTTTCAATTAGAAACTTCTTATACAATGATTTTTGTACTAGTGCAGTCCTTTACCAGTACGTAGGCTGCAACCTGCAGAGAGCAACAACTCTCTCTCGTTTTCCAGTCTCTCCTGGAAGGGAGCTACAACCCCCTTAGCTCTTTTCCTTCTTTAAGGACCACGTTTCATTAATTTTCAAACTGGATCCATGGACATCAAGTAGTCATCAAGTACATGCAAATCATCCAATCTCCTTATACACTCAACCAATGAATCACCCAACACTTCAGAATGCTGTAAACAGAAAAGTAATACCAGAAATCTAAACCCAGAATTCTGTTGCAATAGATAAAAGACAGTCAACAAAAGTTCCAAGATAAGTCCGCAACTTCACCAAGATGGGCCTGCGAATATTCGCAGCTCTTCTGAGTCAAACCTACGTAGATCCGCACTAGTGGTTCTTCTGCTCTGCGGACTTCTTCTCAGGTCCGCACTCTCACTGTCTGTCAGACAGCATACTTCCGCACTGTGCCTTTTCTAACCCTGCGTACCTCGCACTTCTCCTTTTGTAGCGTTGCGTGCAGCCCACACTGCGCCTTCTCTAGTGCTGCATACCTCGCACTGAGCCTTTTTCTGCGCTGCGTACCCTCGCACTGCTCCTTCGGATCACCTACAGACTTCTGATTAGGGCCAAATTAAGAGTCCTCCAATGTGCCACAATCAGTCAGATCCATAGATCTTCTTATGCACCCGAGAGATCACAACTTATCAGTAGATTTACCTTAAGTTTTCTCCTTGATTAGATCTAGCTTTTAAAATCAATCACCCAAAATTTCAGATCTTAAGATATTCAAATTTCACAAGTGTGTGGCCAAGAGATCTCCTTTCCTTTTTATAGGCAAGCCTTTCACAATACCATGGTCCAAAACCATAATAACACAATACCATGAACCCAAAATCTTGGATCTATATTTCTAGATGCAATACCATGGACCAAAACCATGGGATCAAAAACTATCGAACTAATACCATGAACCATTCATGAGGATTCCCACATGCATGCACTTTTATGCATTGGAGATAGTGAAACTGGGGTCCGCACCTTCTGAACGGGGCACCTGCGTGCATGTCCGCACCCCTTGGACGGTGTACCTACAGGTCTGCATCTTCTTCTAGGATTAACTGCGGGTACCTTAATTTCCATGATTTTGAGTGTCTGAACTGAGATCTGCCACATGAGAGAGTTGCCATCAAGTACAACACCTATACCATAGAGCCAAACCAGAAACATAATTCCAACATTATTCTCCTCATTGAGAGGGGTCTAAATGACAGGAGGGATGTTCATTGGCTCTCCCAACTCTCGAAGTTGCAGGAAAGAGCTCTGGTGAAATTTTTTGTCTAAATCAATCATGGTGTTCTCCACATCCACAATTGTTCTGTCCATGTCAATCAATTTATTCTCTACCTATTCTGACTGATTAGCATACTATTCAATGTCAGGTCTTGGGTAGTGGATGTAAGGTCCGAGCTTGAACTTTTGTTTGAGATTGTTTATAACCCCATTAGGGTCATAATGACAAATGAAACTATTCCTAAATTTAATTTCCTGGGTCATCTTATTAGCCTTAGGTCTAGCCTCTCTGGTGTTGCAGATGAATGCGCCCATTTGGTTTTTCATCTTAAACTGTGTCTTCTTCCTAGCAGCTAGGAAGTTGACCTCATCTGCACTTATGATTTTCCTGAAGTATTCAAGGGAAAATATCCTCATGGGGAGGTATTTAGGCAATTTGTAGGGGGCTATCTCACAACCATAAAGCCTAATTTCAATGTGATTCTGATAGAGGTACCAGTCTCCCACCTTACTATTCTTGGCCAGCTGCAATACTCTTTTAATTTCTTGGGCTGATTATAGGCCGAATCTTAGAAGTTAGCATGTTCATAACTGGGTATACAAAATATTCTATGAAGTCTTTGTATGAGGTGGAAAACTTGTGGATCAAGGGTGTGCAGAAGATAATTGATCTTTCCTTGCCCTTGGTGTCCAATTTCTAGATCTTCAAAGGGAATTTATCTGTCTAGTAATATAGGAACATATGAAACTACACTGAACAGTATTTGAAAACTCTTTCAGTGGGCAGTTTAGTGAGTTGTTCATGCATTTTATCTTTAATGAACTAGGCATAATCATACAAAATGGCAAGAGGCTTGCTTGGAGTGAAAATGGACAAGAAAGCCATGATGACCTCATCCACAAACTCATATGATGTGCATCCTAGGATGCATGAAATCATGGTGATTATTCTCCTGCTAGTCTCTGAAAAAATAGTGGCAACATAGGGTGGAATGTCTTTAGGAGTATGGCACTCCTCAATGATGAAATTATGAAATATTTGTTTGATCTTTTCTAGGCCCGGTGTGATGTACAGGTCCAACAGGTGTCCTATGGACAAAGGAGTCAGATTAGGACTAGGGTAGATTTGAACATCTGGTTGATGGATTCATTAGTAATGGTGAATAATATCTCATGGTTTGATGCCTCAATAGCCCTATGGCTTGGAACATAACAGGTATGACAAAAATGTACTATGTCTAGGAATGGATGGACTTCAAGGAATGTATACTTGGGTAGGTTTTATTCCCAAAGGTTTATATCATCAGCAAGGAACCTATCCTTGGCCCAACAGTGGATTCTCAGAAGGTGGCATGGGGTGGATGTATCTCTGATTTGGAAGTCTCTATCTAGCAGGGTTAGGTGGTCAATGTCTAAATGAGGGGTTGTCACTGGTCTGACATCTAGAGAAGTCTGGGCAGCCATTTTTGTAATAAAATGTGGAAATTTGGGTTATATGGTTGTGGGAGTGAGGTTTTAACAATTCAGTAACTCGGGTAGGGTATCAGTAGTTTGCTGGTAGGGGTTTTGGTATTTTAGGAATGGAAAAATCTTGATTTAAATGGAAATTAAGTAAATTCATTCAATTATTTCATGAATTCAGTGTAATTTTTAAATGAGAGGGCAATTCTTGGTTTTTTGCTTAAATACCTGGATTTTACGGTCGGGGTTGCAAACTGGTTTAAAATTGAGGTCTGCAGAGGCTTCTGTGGCTTTTAGGAGTGCAGTAATGGTGTTTTGGAAGGTTCTGAGTTGGTGGCTGGTCGCAGGAGCTTTGAGGGTGTTGGTGTGCCTTGGTGGCTTCAGTAGTGCAAATGGGCAAAAAGGCCAAAAATGGGGTATGAGGGATTTTAACCAAGAGCGGTTAGAATTGGCGGGGAAATTAAATGAACAATGGTAGTTTTGCTTTATCGTGTGGATGTGGTATTGGCGGGTATCGCACTGCTTATGAGGGTTGGGCAGTATTTTTCCAACGGAACGCGATCTATGCTAGAGGCTGACACGTAGCAAAATGGGCCCGAGAAAAACTACCCATATTGTGTGCTTTCAGGCTGGTAAAGGTCGGGCATTGAGCGGGTGCGATATGGGTGAAGACCGTTAGATCTGGGGGTGGATTATCCAACGACCATCACATGGTGAAGTTGCACGGTTTGGGTGATGGGGTGGAGGCCAGCAGGACCCATGGGATTAATTATGGTTAAGCATAATTAACCCATGATTAACTGTGGATTTATCAAGTAATGTGGATTTATGGAATATAATCGGTGAAAATGAATTTTCAGGGTTAATAAAGTAATGCGAGGGGGAAATAAAAATTAGGATAAGAGGTTTAGTGGGTTTTTCAGGATTTTAAGGGGAATTAATCAAATGGAAAGTGATTTTTCCAAGGGGAAAAAGGGTTTCACACTAGGGGAAAAGGATTTTTGGGAAGGGGGCTGAATGTAGAAGGTAAATGTGTGAAACCAAGGGGCAGGAGTGAAAATGAAGGGAAAAGGGGTTTTGATAAGCCATGAAGGGGAAAAAAGGGAAATTAGTAAGTATATAGTAGGGGCTGAAATGCAATGAAGGGGAAGTTAGGAAAATTAGCTTATGAACATGCTTTTCACTTTGATAACTACTCCTGCACACGGAAACACATAGTTAAGCATGACAGTGGTGTTTATGCTTCAAATTACTTCTATTTCTGTAACATTTTTTCTACCTACCCTTTTACTTACCCCAACATTTTTCTTCACTTTGTTGGGTGCACTTAAGCTAGCAAACCCATTTCTTTCCTTTTTCTTTTATGTAACAAACTATCTACTTCTAACCTTATACTTTCCAGGGACTTAGATTAAACTAATGAGCTCCTTTTATTTCTCTACCTATCTACTAATCTACCAAGATTAAACTATTTCATCAAATTTTTATTCTCTAACTATAAACTTGAAATTCAAAGCATGAAGTAGTCAAGATTAAGCAATTTGACTATCATGGGTTGTGGCATGTATGACAAGCTACACACAACCATTATTTAAGATAGTAAAGTAAAGAGTAGTGGGACTTGGACTTGCACAGTTTCATGATTTGTTTTTTTTGTTTGGGGTTCATATTTTTTCATTTTTTTGATATTTTCTTACTTTTCTTGTCCTTTGATATTTCTTTTAGGGCATAACCTCTTTACATTTTTTAATTTTAATATGGAAAACATTTGTAGAAAGCAAAGGTATGAACAATATTATAAGACTTGACCTCATCCAATTCAAAAATTATGAATCCTATCACTATAGGACTCTAACAGTGGCTCCACATGGGGATGGCCTTTCTTGGGGAAATATCAAGAACTCTGAAGATAAGTAGCCCTTGAATTGTGACTGTAGTTACCTTGTAAACTATCCTTCTGTGATTCTGCTTTATTGATAATTATGAAAGTGAATCCTTCAAATCTTAGGGCCTTCTCTCCAGGCTTCAACTTCAAAGGATCATCATCCAATCCAATCTACACTCTGCAATGTTATGTACAATGATGCAAAGTAAAGTGATCTATTGTGAGTCAGTGGAAAAATAATGCTTCAGCATCCTACCATTAATAGGCACTCTTGGTAGATCTGATCCATCTATGTTTCTCAAGAAAAAGGCATTGTTACCTCTGTAGCTATAAATGACATAAGGCCCTTGCCACAAAAAATCAATTTTTCGATGCTTTCCCTTGTCTTCTCTCCTTGAATCCCACTTAAGGAATTTATCTCCTATGTAAAAATCATCTGCTTTAGTCTTTTTATCAAAGACTTTCTTGATCTTTTCCTAGATACCTATGATTTTACATATACTTCTTATCTAGTCTGCTACAGGTGAATGGTTTGATTTATTCTTTTCTAAATATCATTTAGTTCCACCTGTAATTCCTGGATGATCTTCATCATTGGCACTCCTAAGGATGATGGGAAAACTACATGCATCCCATAAACCAATTGATAGGGTGTTGTTCTAATGGACTTCTTAGTAGTCAGTCTATCTGCCCATAAGGCATTGATTAACCTCTTGTTCCATGTCCTTTTGTTATCTTCCAACAATTTTTTAATAATACTGAGCAAGGTTTTGCTGGATAACTCTACTAGTCCATTACCTTGAGGTTAATAGGTTGTGGAATGGCCAAGGGTGATGTGGTACTTGTTACAGAAGTCTATCATTCCCTTGGATTTAAAGGTAGCTACATTATCAGTAATGAGCTTCCGGGGACACCCAAATCTTGACAGGATATTACTCTCTAGGAAGGAGATTATGATACTGTATGTGCCTTTCCTAGAAGTTATGACCTTTATCCATTTGGTAGAATAGTCTGTGGTTGTCAGAATCCACTTGTGCTGAGTTGAGGAGGCTGGGTGTATTTCTCCAATGAAGTCTAACCCCCATTCTTGAAATAGAATTTTAGTGGAAAACGGTTTAAGAGGCAAGGGTAAAAGTTTTCTCTTTCCTTGAAATATCTGACATTTATGGTAGAAGGCCACATCTTTCTTAACATCCACAAACAAAGTGGGCCAGTAAAAACCAACCCTTAGGATTTCCTCAACAGTAGTCTTCTAGTACAAATGTCCTCCACAATCCCCTGCATGAAACTCTTGCATGTTTTATTAGCTTCATTTTTCAATAAACAATTCAAAAGAATACCACTACTGTCTTTCCAAAAAAATGTATTATCTAGGATACAATACTTTAATGACTTCATCTTTAAAAATATAGCTTTAGTTCTTTTCAAACTAGGAGGAGCTTGTAAATTTTGTAATACAAATATAATATCTACATACCAGGGTGAATCAGTAAAAGGTTCACTGTTTGGTGTAGTCACCATCTCTTCCTGATCATCAAGGGAACTAATGAATTTTATATCAAAGGCCTGACAGTTTGATTCAGCCATGAGTTCGGCTAAACCTTGGCCTTTGATAAGCTTAGTTGGCTTTATCTCTATGTCATATTCCAATATTGTGGCAATCCACTAGCCGCTTTTCCCTTCAGGCCCATTTTGTGTCAAAATGTCCTTAACTACAGAATTTGGAACATAAGCAATAATGTGAGAATACAGAATTTATACTCTAAAGTCTTTGATATCGTTTACTGAATCTACTGCTTGTTTTTCCATGATATTGTATTTGAGTGTGGCATCTATTAAGGATTTACTAAAAAATGAAATTGGTTTTTCATATCCTTGGTTTTCCTTTTGCAGCAAGACTACTACGATGGTGTGCTCTAAAGAAAAAGAAAAAATTATAAAATCCTTGTTAAAATCAACACTTATTAGGACTAGAGTCTTGGTTAAGGCTTCCTTGATGGCTTCAAAGAATTGTTTTGCCTCCACTGTCCATTTAAGTGCTGAGTCCTTTCTCAGCATGTTATTTAACTCTCTAATTAGTTCTACTAGATTTAAAATGAATCTCCTAAGAAAATTTATCTTGCCTAGAAATGACTAAAACTCTCTAATGTTTCTAGGATGGATAATGGTCAAAATGGCCTCTATTCTAGAAAGATCTATTCTAATCCCATCTTTAGATATGATATGCCCCAACAGTTTTCCCTCTTCCACACCAAAGAGTGTCTTTTTGGGATTTAAAGAAATCCCAAATTTTTTACATTTGATAAATACTCTTCTCAAGTGGTCTAAGTGTTCATTGTCAGATTTAGAGAATATTGTGATGTCATCCTGGTATACTACTAAGACGTCATGGATCTCCTTGGAAAAATCTATATCCATGGCTCTTTAAAATGTGGCACCTACATTCAATAATCTGAAAGGCATCTTCAAATACATGAAGGTACCCCATGGAGTAGTAAATGCAGTTTTGGCTCGGTCCTCAGGTTGGACTAAAATCTGGTTATACCCAGAGAATCAATCTAATAGTGAAATCTTGGAGGAGCCTACTACCCTATATAGTATATGGTCCATTTTTGGTAGAGGATAGTTTTGTTTTAGTGAGACTTTGTTTAAATTTATAAAATCTACACAAAGTCTAATTTCACCTCTCTTTTTCCTAATTGTGACTAAGTTTGAAATCTAGTCTGAGTATCTAATGGGGGATATTATTTGGGCATCAAACATTCTTTTGACTTCCTTCTCAATAGAGGGCATAAGAACTGAGTTTATTCTCCTAAGTTTCTATTTGAAAGGTTTATGGTCTTCTTTTAGAGGTATTTTGTGTTTGATTATGCTGGTATCATAAGATTTTAAGTCTTCATAACTCCATGTGAATAAATCTTGGAACTCTTTAAACATATTGATGTATTTAACCTTTTCCTCTGGAGGTAAGTCTTTTGATATTTTGATGAGCTTTAGTTTATCCTCGGTCCCTATGTTAACCTCTTCTATGTCAGCTCTCAAAGCTTCCATCTTGTGTTTCCTAGCTACATCATTAGAGTCAAACAAATCTTCCAAAGGTACTAATCCTTTTAGAAAAAAATTATTTTCCAAATTAAGGATCTTAGGATCATCATTCATTATTTCTTCAATCTCTACATTCTCTAAACTATCTATTTCTGCTCTAGTAAATTTAGTTGGTTTAGCTACATCGAAAATATTTACATCTATGCTACTTTCTATATTATTGTCTACTGTACAGTCAGTGTCTATCTTACAATTCCGAAATTCACCTTTATTGTTCATGAAATCATAAATCTGAGAATCTAGGAGAAAATCTGCCAATACATCAGGTTGTCTAGTATAACAGGCGTATGTTTGACTTCTGTAGTGTATTGGTGGTTTGGTTGAAATGGAAATTTACAAGTACTAGCAAAGGTGGCCAGATTGTGAGCCTGCATGTTTTATTTTCTAGCAATGGTAGCAAAGTTTGATTCCAGGAGGCCTTTGATCAATTATAAAACAGTATCTCTATATCGACCAAGTCTAGGATTGTTCACATAGTATTCACCACTAATTTGTTTAATAATTAGCTTTGAGTCTCCCATGATGGAAACTCTTTTGGCTCCCAATTTCATAACCAATTGTAACCCTAGAATTAGGGCTTCATATTCGGCCATGTTATTGGTACATTTGAAGTTCAATCTAAAAGCATGTCCCTCAGCATGATTATTCTCCATATTATGGATCCACACTCCTACACCGGACCCTAACCTATTGACTGACCCATCAAATTCTAGATGCCATAGTGATTCATGAAATATGTTATCACTGTCAGCTATTCTGTATTTCAAATCTTTAGCTATGATTTTCTTTTTATCATTTTCTACATTGTATAAGATAAAAGAGTCCATATCTGAATGCATGGAGTATATGGGAAAGTTTTGTGAGTTTTCCTCACTACTAACCATGTATTTCATCAAGGTATCCCTATATAATTTTTTGGGTTGGCCAAAAACAGATATGGTAGCATAAGACATATCCAACTACAAGGATCCCTGTAGTTTTGCTCCCCATGAGCGAGACAGCAACATTCCATATTTCAGTGGGATGTCTACAACCACAATGTCCATTAAAATGCTCTTTGTAGGGCACTGGACAAGAGTCACACATAAGTCCTTGATCAAACCAAGGCATTTAACTTGGCTAGAGTCGAAACAAAACAAATCCTTATAAGGCTTGGTAATGTCTAGGTTCAATCTTTCCATTATTGCCTTTGGCATCAAATTGTGGGATGCCACTGAGTCCAACATAGTGTTATGAAATTTTTTGTCATGAATGTTTAGGCTAATGTAAAAAGGAGGAATTCCTCCTTGTTAGCCCTCTAATTTGCTCCCTTTTGACCATTTTTCCCTTCCTAAATCATAACCATTTACCATTGTTTTACCTCACTTATACACCCTCATCTTGCACTAGTCCGAGAACAATGACATATTTCGCATGAACTTTATGTTTCGTATTTTTTACTTAACTTAGAATTAATTAATTATTTATTACGTGATTTCTCATAGTCACTCTTGTAATTTATCGATATCTCCAATGTTGTTTGATAGTTAAGTGCTTACCATGATCGTTGATCCTAGTGTAGGATCAGATCTCGCACTGGTGCCAGCACAATGAATCTTTGCAGCAGGTCTAGACCTCCTTGATCACCGACTTGTTTTGCACCGAGCTCCAGCCACGACAAAAGGCAATCCAAAGGTAGCTAAGATTGGATTTATGAAGAACGAACAACTGGACATTGGCTATGGCCAGTTTTGTTAAATTGCCTAATTTTGAAGGCCGAAAGCTAAATTCTGCATATTAGTTATGTAATCAGTTAAACAATCCTTTGGGACTTTGGCCAGGATTTATATAATGAGGAATGTAAATAGGATGAGAGAGTTCTTGATAAGTTTGTATAGAACAAAGATATAACTAGGGAGGCGGTAATAGGCTTGTATCTTTTGTTATCACCCAAATTTGGGTTGGGCTATGTAATCACGCATGTACTTGCCTCTATGAATTAATAAGAAGGGAGCTCCGCCTTATGTTTTCATCAATCATATTTTTGTTTGAAATTTGATGAATTGATAAGTGTTGAGTAGTGTTTCTATTTGGAAGGGAAATGCACTAGTTGACTAGGTTCTAGCCAACCCAGCACACTTACCCTATTTTATGTTCTTGTAATTTATGTTTATACTGCTAAGTGTGATTTAATGTATAGCACATGAATTCTTGTTTGAGTGAAAGTGGATCTGCAGTGTGAAGTAGTTAGAATGTATTTTCATGCATCTGATTTTGGATTTCTTTCCTCGCCTGGTCCAAGAAGGAGAAATAACCATGCACCAGTGCACGTTGGTGTGCTATTCATTTCCTGCAGTTTTGATTGATTTGGTTTTCCCCACCTGGTCCAAGCAGGAGAAATATACCTGCACCAGTGCACGTTGGTGTGCTATTCATTTCTCACAGTTTTGTTTGATTGGATCTTCCCTGCCTTGTCCAAGTAGGAGAAATAACCCTGCACCAGTGAACGTTGGTGTGCTCTTCACTTTATGTAGTTTTGTTTGATTCGGTTTCCCCACCTAGTCCAGGCAGGAGAAATGAACCTGCACCAGTGCACGTTGGTGTGATGCAGCAAGCCTTTTTTAGTTTACTTCCAGCAGTTCTCTTGCTTTCATTAATTCTTCATGACAGGATAGATTATAAGGATTGTTTCTTTATTTCTACACTCTGTTAAAATCAGAAACATTCATTTTGTGTGCAATTTGATTTCACAACACTTGTAGTAGTTAAGCTGTTATTTCAAGAATCAAATACTAAGTGTAAGAAGCTTTGATCTAGTGCAAGAACTAGTTTCTTGTCATACGATCTGAGTGCTCTGAACTTGAGAAAGTTCAAGCCCTTGCACGAAGGAAAACACTTTTAATACAAACACTATTTATACCCTTTGCATAAATTTCTGTTCTTGCACTAATGCAAGAAGACTGCACCAGTGCAAGCAGACAGCACTAGTGCAAGATAGATTAGTGCAAGAAGGAAATCACTATATAAGCAAGTTTGAGGGGCCCATCTGTTGAGACTGCTAAAGTGTCTCTACTAAAGAAAAACACACACTCAGTAGTTAATCAATAGATAGGTAGAGTGATTTCTCCTTTATTTTTAAATCTCTTTTGCAAATGCATTCTTCCTTGTTCCAGTCGTAGATTATTTTGATGATTCAAGTTGCCTTTTTCTTTCTTTAGTTTGATTTTGCAATATTTCCTTTAAAGAAAGTAGGGATTGACATTAGAAATATTCATACCTTCTCTAGCATTACCTGTGCTTCATCTCTAACTTTACGAATCCCCCAGGTTGATAATTAAGTGTTGAGGAGTTTGCTTAAGTGCAATTCTTGCACCAAACATTTTGGCGTTGTTGTTGGGGAGGCGATTTGATTTGGTAAGAATATTCAGAGTATACTATAGAGGTAATTTTTTCTTCATTTTTGCAGTATTTTTTTTGGAAAATCTTCTTTGAAGGAATTTTACAGGTGTTGATTGATTTCGAACAACGTTTTTATTAGAAATTATTTTGTTTACTCTTATTTCTTTTTTGAAATGAATGCATAGAAAAGGTAGGGTTCAAAGCCCACTAAGGGCCGAAAGAATTCTGAAAACCATTCTCATATTAGGTCTCCTTCTGTCAGCATGAAGCCCAATCCAATCCAAACCCATCACGCAGGAACAAACCACCTGGATTCTGGGGACAACAGTTCAGGTGTGGTTCAGTCTATTGGGAGGAAAAGGGAAATAATGGCAGATCGTGAAGATCATGGGGAAAGGATTGATGAAAACCAGGTAACTGGGGAACAATCCATTTTTGTGTTTCCAATTGTGGACCCCGATACTGTGGAACAAATGAAGAGCATTCCACCATTAGCTCTCCCTCATTTCCATGGTAAAGTTCGTGAAGATGTTGACTCTTTCATATTCGAGTTTGATATTTTGTGTAGAAGTTATGATTATTCAACTGATGCTTAGAAGCTAAGATTATTTCATGTTACTCTCAAGGACTAAGCTTTGCACTAGTTTATGGGGTTAGGAGGAAACACTATAGCTTCCTGGGATCAAATGAAGAGAGTGTTTTTATCTAAATATCAAGAATATTACGAAACTTACGACATGCACGATGAGATTTTTACAATCATATAGGATGATGATGACACTCTTGAAGACTATATAGAAACATTTTTGTATATTTTACAAAGGCTGAAACTTAAGCTTGATTCCGGTACTATTAGAACCTTTTTCTTAAGAAGACTTACTGATAATGCTAGAAATAATTTAAATCTGGTAGGACAAGGTGATATTTCTCAGCAAAATTTCGAACAAATATATGAATTATGCAGGAAATTTTCAAGGAATTAGTATAGATCCGGTAGAGGAACTCGAAATAGAAATAGGAAAACAGAATCTACTGATGGAGTGATTATTGGACTAGAAAATAAAATGGAAAACATGAAAATTGATATTATGAATATTGTTACCAAACAGTTGGACTCTTTAAAATTTCAACAAGAACTCATGAAGGAACAAGATTCATTAAGTATTTTCTGTCCTAAATGTAGAGACAAGCATCCTCCTAAAGAATGTCCTCTTAATTTGAAAGAAGCTAATAACTGTGATATTTGTGCAGAAGACCATATCACAGAAAAATGTCCCTCTATACTAGGACTTAACGTTGTATTTACAGGGGGACAACATGAAGTTGAATACTTGTATGCTATGGGAGAAAAAAGAAATTGGCCTCATGTAGGTGCAGGTATGGATCCTCTTTCTCCACACTATTTTGGTTATAATTCACATGCATATTCTTATCCTAACACTAATGAGCAGTGGCAGTATGGAAACCAATATCAGCATGGGAAACCTTCTCAACCATGGCAACAAGGTTGGAGAGGGCCAACTCATTCTCCATATTCATACCAGCCACTCATGCAGTCATATCCACCTACACATGCACCTTATCCAATGCCTCAACCTTCGAGTCAGTCTACTCCACCATTACCCTTACCTCCACCTTTCCAACCTCCTTAGTTTCCTGCTCAACCTATGCCCAATCCTAACAATAATAAAGAAATGCAAATGATCTACGTAACAAACCCAACTTTATTCGAGTACCAGCCTATTCTAGTTGGGGTTCATGATATTCAATTAAGATCGGGAAGGATTGTAACATCAGAAAATCAGAAGCAACCTAGAGTGATTGTTGAAGAGAAAGAAGAAGAGGAAACTCTTAATCATTCTTTGAAAGCTATCACTAAGCAACCCTTACCCTCTGAATCCTTGCCACCTTCTTCCAACTAGCCTCCCTTCCTAGAGAGGCTAGTAATGGAAAGAAGTGAGCCTATTTCTGAGACTAGTTTGGCATCAGAGCTTCAGAATCTTTTCATTAAGATAACTTCACTCCAAGCCATCAAAAAGATCCCTATTTGCACTAGGATTATTAAGGAACTCTATCTCAAGAAACTCGAAAGGAAGAGATTGGAACCCCAAACCATTTAATTTGTTGGTAGGGCAACAGAGTTGATGACGGGATGTGTGTCTATGGAAAACTACACTTACCCCTGAAACTCTGTTGTCTTAGTTCAGATTGGTAATGTCCTTGTCTCTAATGTTCTTATAGACCCAGGGGCAGCCATTAATGTCAAGACAAAGCAAATCATGGATCAAATTTAGTTATCTCATCTTCGCCCTACTCCCACTGTGCTTGAACTAACAGATAGATCTAAAATTAATCCAGAAGGAGTATTGGATGATGTGATCATCTCATTAGATTCTTGGGAAAATCCTACTAATTTGATTGTGCTTCAGCAAAAGAACCCAATAGGAGGGGATCCCTTAATCTTGGGTCGACCATGGCTTGCTACAACCAATGCATATATTGGATCTCAATCCGGTAATATGTATATTTCACATGGGGAATCTAGGAAGAAAGTTAACTTATACCCCCTTGCCAGATCCATCTAGGACCTTTGAGATACTTTATGGTTAGACCAGAATAGTGATGAGGAGAGTCAGCCCATTTCCTTTATCCATCAGCATACTGGGTCTTCACAAGAAGATGAGATTCAAGATTTCTTAAATAATCTAGACACTATGCCTAATTTTGAGCTATTGAGCCAGATCTTCACCCTAGATTTTCAGGATAATCATGATTCTAAATCTTCTGTATAGTAGAATTTAGTCACCCCCTTGAGTACTCCTAAGGATGAAACTACTCTTGTTGAGATTATCCCTGGCAAATCCTTGTATATTAGTTCAGATTTGGACCATCTCAACGAGAGTAGCTTGTGAATTTGTTGCAAAAAATCTTAGTGCCTTTGCATGGGGCTATGAAGATATGAAGGGAATCCCCCCTGAAACTTGTACACATCACATCTATATTCAAGAAGGAGCCCGACCTGTCCAACAACCCCAAAAGCGAATGAATCCAGCTCTAAGAGATATTGTGAAGGAAGAAGTACAAAAACTCTTGGATGCTGGTTTTATCTATCCTATTTTTGAATGTCAGTGGGACTCTCCATTAGTGCTATTACCTACGAAAGATGGAAGATGGTGTATTTGTATTGATTATCGAGAATTAAGCAAAGCCACTGTCAAAGATTACTTCCCTCTCCTCTTCATTGACCAATTGCTTGATACCCTTGTAGGAAAGAAATACTTTTCCTTTTTGGATGGCTTCAGTGGTTATAACCAGATACAGATTGCACTCGAAGATCAGGATAAAACTACTTTTACATGTCCATGGGGTACATTTTCTTATAGAGTTCTCCCCTTTGGTTTATGTAATGCCCCGACTACCTTTCAAAGGGCAGTCCTGGCCATTTTTTTTGATCTAGAATTTGTAGAATTTATATGGATGACTTTTGTGTTTGGTGATTCTTTTAGGAAGCTCTCGTAAATCTAGAAAAAGTACTTCTTCATTGTCAGGAAGCCCATCTCACCTTGAGTGACAAGAAATGTATATTAATGTGTAAAGTGGGAGTGGTACTTGGCCATTTGATTTCTAGTAAAGATATCCAGGTTGATCCAACAAAGATCGAAATCATTCTGCATATTCCTACACCCAAAACTCAAAGGGAAGTAAGAGGTTTTTTAGGACATGCTGGTTATTATAGGAGATTCATTGAAAATTTTTCTAAGATAGATGCTCCACTTTTTTGACTTCTAGCTAAGGATAGTGAATTTTCTTGGACCACAACTTGTCAACGGTCTTTTGAAACATTGAAGGAAAAGTTAGTGCATGCACTAGTTTTAAGAGGTCTTAACTGGTCTCTGCCTTTTCATATTTCCTATAATGCTTCAGATTTGGCTATTGGTGCAACTTTAGGAAAAGAGGAAAATAAACAATCCTATGCTATTTATTATATTAGTAAGAATTTGTCTTCCACTATACTAAATTATATAGTTACAGAGAAAGAGTTTTTAGTTATAATTTTTGCAACTAATAAGTTCAGGCACTATATTACAGGATATGAAGTATTTGTACATACTCATCATTCCACAATTAAATACTTGACGAATAAATCATTAACTAGCAATAGAGTGACTAGGTGGTTACTATTGTTGTAGGAATTTAACATCACTATTATTGATAGACCAGGAAAATCTAATGTTGTAGCAGATTTTCTTTCTGGATTAGATAATCTTGGTGAAGCAACACCTATTAATGATGATTTTCCAGATGAACAAATTCCCCATGGTTTGCTAAAATTACGAATTACTTGGTTACTGGGAAAACACCACCCTACTTGTCCACTCATGAAAAGTGGAGTATTGTTCAAAAAAGTGCTACATATTCCTGGATTCAAGGAGATATCTTTTACACTGGTCCAGATCTGATTATCCGTAGGTGTGTAAGAGAGGAGGAAGTGTTTAACATCTTGAAATCTGCTCACAATGAACCTTGTGGAGGCCACTTCGCTGATAAGTGGACTGCATATAAAGTATTGCATGTTGGTTACTTTTGGCCCTCCTTGTTTAAGGATGCCAAACAGTATGTTAAGCATTGTGATAGCTGTCAACGAATGGGCCAACCTATTCAAACCAATGAAATTCCTTTATGCCCTCAAATTATGATTGATCCATTTGAAAAATGAGCTATTGATTTTATAGGACCAGTAAATCCAACATCATTAAGTAAAAAGCATATCTTGGTTTGTAGAGATTTTGTTATGAAATGGGGAGAAGCTAAAGCTATTTCTTTTGTTATAGAAAAAGTTGTTGTTGATTTTACTTTTACTAAAATCTTTATTAGATTTGGTGTGCCTGGAGAAATTTTTTCTGACAATGGTCCACAGTTTATTTCTTATATGGTACAGGGTGTGATGGAGCAATATAAGATTCAGCATAGGAAATCCACGCCATATTAGCCGCTAGAAAATGGCCAGGTGGAATCCATGAGCAAAGTGATCGAGTCCATTCTTACAAAGATATTCAATATGCATTGGAAGGACTAGGCTAAATGATTACTAGAGGCTTTGTTGGCATACATAACCACTTGGAGAAATAGAACGGCATATACACCATATGAGCTAGTATATGACAAATAGGTTGTGTTACCAATTGAATTCCAGATCAAAACTTTCAGAACTACAATTCAATTAGGACTAGATCTCTTTGAGGCATAGCCACTTTGTCTTCTCCAATTAAATGAGTTAGATGAATTTCGTAGGAATGATGTTCAACAGAACATACTAATTCAACAACAACGTAAAAGGTGGCATGACAAGTCTATTTCGGGAAAGCAGTTCCAACCAGTTGATTGGGTGCTCCTTTATGATTCTAGAATTAAAATCTTTAAAGGGAAATTCCATATAGATTGGATGAGACCTTATGAAGTGATCTGAGTATTTGAGAATGGAGCAGTAGAAGTTAAAAATATTGATGGACAAAAATCAGTATTCTTGGTAAATGGACACATGCTGAAGAAGTATATTCAGCCACCTACTAGGAAAGATTTTACACAACAAGTCCCAACAGCAATTTGGGATGGTAGTGGTGAATGGTAATACCAACCTTTTGAAAACATGAATTCTCTTTCTTCTTAAAAATAAAAATAAAAAATAAAAAAAAATAAATAAGAAAACAAGTAAAGAAAAAATATTTTCCTGTAGTTATGAAAATTAGTTTGCTGACATGATTACAGAAGGATCGACCTAAAAACTAGCTTGCTAGTAGGAAGATAAAAAATCTCTAATAAAAAGAAAATGTTGCTTGATCTTTAGATATGCTAGCTACCACCAAGTAAAAGCGGGTTCAATAGAACCAACCTTTATACAGTTGGGGTAATTAGCACAGATATTTTTACTCATATAACACTTAATTTTTGTTGCAGTTATTTTTCTTGCACCAGTTCAAGAAGATCTTCTAGAAAATTTTATGCCTTTCTTCATATTCCAATTTCATAATATTCCCTCAGTTTTCTTCCTCAATCCCAGAATGATTAACCTTCCCACATTCTTCTAAATTTAGCCAGTCCATTTTGAAGAAATCCCACTTTAACCTTGACTTTTTATCCCTATTCCACTTCTATTTATTCCCTCTTTTGGTACTATTCCTAGAATCCCTATAACAGAATTCCTTCCCATTTTGAAAATTCCCCTTTCCCACTTCTTTATTCCCTCAAGAATTTATTGCAGGATCTCGCACAAAGAGCAAAAGGATATGCTCTAAAGCATCAAGAAAGGGTGAAGAAAATTTTCTTTATAAATTGAGGAAGTCATGTGACAATCCAGCCTATATTTTATTTAAGTTCTCTATTTTAGACATTATGCTTGCACTAGTGCAAGCATGTTGTCCTATATGATAAAATAAGTAGAAAGGTACCAGCAAAATAGTATGATTTAAACGGTGCAAGAATGCACCTTTTCAACAACATAGTACAAGTTCTTTTTATAGCATACAACATAGAAAAGTGGTCATCGTGAATTTTATATGAAGTACTTTCACTTAATTGATGAAGTACTTATGCTATCACACTAACTAGGAGCAAATTATTTAAAGTACAAGGTGTTTTTAAGTTAGAAATCATGATCTTTTTTAATAAATGCTAAGTTCTATTCTTGAATTATGAAGGAATGCAGACATGTTTTAACCGTTGCTTGGACATGATTACCCCTCTATGCCATAATCCTAAATTTCCTTCACTCATAATTATTACCTCACCTAGCCGTTAAACTACCGCCGCAAGTACCAATCCAGCCTGACCTCAAAGATGACGTGAATCTATGACGAATGAACCGGTGATCCAATGGAAAGGACAATGGGCAGTTACATTTCTATTTATAAGCACTGATTTCCTCGGTATTGCATGTAAAAATTTCAGAACCCGACTGTTCATAGCCGTTAAGTAGCAATGCCGCCTGTTCGGAATGAACCCTCATCTCTTAGAAAAATAGAGCAGATCGTCGAGTAACACAATAGTCTTGCACTATTATGAGACTCGGGTTTTCTTCCGTTTTTGTAGAAGTTTGATGGGTATGATAAGGAAGTGGACTTACAATTCGCAAGGAGTTTTAGAAATGGTCGAGTGAGAATCGAGCCTCTCAAATTCAAAGTCACAAAGGAATTCATATCAGTAGCAGCGGGCATAGAGAACACTAGAGAACACTTATTTAAGAATCAAAAGCTAGAAATGAAACATTGGAAGCATTTCATTGTTGATAAAAAGATAGAGGTAGACTAGAAATTAGGAGTTCCGCGCAGCACCCTGCTGGGTCAATGGAAAGACCTCCTTTTCATTTTACAAAAGTTTGTGACCTACGAAGGAAGATACACCCGTACCTTGGTATATCACTTTAGAATACTGCAACATTTTGAAGCCGGCTAGCATGTCTAGTGGAGGATGAATTTCCCTTATTTTTGGCTAAAAAGCTTGGAGAAAATGGCTAAAAGCATATAGGATGGTAGGATAGACCAGGCTAACATAAGGTTATATCATCACGACCTGATAAAAATATTGGTCCTGAAATAGTTAGAATTGAAAGGTATGACATGGGAAGTGTTGTTAAAAAAGCTGCAAAAAGGGGAAACCATTGGAAAGGGGATAGAGGACCCCACCAGCACAAGCAAGGGCCTGAGAAAAAATGAAAAGGGAAGTCCTTCTTGCACCAATGAAAAAATAAAGTGATCTGAACAAGTAGAGAAGGCCTCGCCTTCAAATGAGAGGATGGCTAGCACACAAGCTGAAGAGACCATTTCGACCCCTAAAAATGACAACCTGTCAGTCCTTGTAGATGTAGCAAAGATTGCAGAGGTCGAGGATGATGCTCTATTGGCCAATTTTATTAAGAAGCCCTAGAAAAAGAGCAAAGTCTCTGATGAAGGCAAAAAACCACAATCCCCACAGGGCATGGAATCCCCTCTTGCACCAGTGTGAGAAGAATAACCGGAGAAAGAAGTAGAAAACAAAGAAGCAAAAGAAGAAGAGATATAGGAAGAATAACCAAATGATAAAGAACCCACAGAAGAAGAAGAAGTGGAATCTAAGGAAGAAAAGGCAAAACCCAAAAAATAAGAGGTGGACCCTATAGAAGATGAAGCAGAAGGAAAAGAAGAAGAGGTTGAATTTGAAGAAGAAGAAGGAGAAGGAGAGGAAGGAGAAGGAGAGGCAGGAGAAGAAGAACTAGAGGAGGAAGAACCTGAAGAAATAGGACCAGAGGGAGAAGAGTTTCCTGATGTAACCATGGTGGATATGGATGTCCCTGAGAAAGACACAGCTCCTGCCGAAAAAAAAAAAAAAAAAAAAAAAAAAGAGAAGGAATTGGTAGCTCCTGCTGCTCAGGTAGTTGAGTTAAAACTTCAAGTACAAAATTTAAAGGAACTTGTAGACAAATCATAGGAGGACAAAGAATAGAGCAGAGGAGAATAGATGGCAGAATTCATGAAGAAGAAAAGGGAAGTTAAAGTCTAGAAGTACCAAGTTGCAGAATGTTTTAGGTGACTTAAAAAGGTGACCAAGAAGTTAAAGAGCACCACAAAGAAGAAGTTTGAAACATTGCAGGGTGATGACAATATGCCAGAGCAAGATTGAGCTGGAGTGCTTAAAGTTTTGAAGTTTTTTGCAGAGGTAAAGAGTTGTGTGAGGACACACAACCGTTTAGGAATGGAAGGGTGTTAACCCTCGAATTTTCTCCCTTTTGACCATTTTTCCCTTCCTAAATCATGACTGTTTACCATTGTTTTACCTCACTTATACACCCTCATCTTGCACTAGTCCAAGAACGATGACATATTTCGCATGAACTATATATTTCATATTTTTAACTTAACTTAGCATTAATTAATTATTTATTATGTAATTTCTCACTTATAATAAGCCTGTAACTTATCAATATCTCCAATGTTGTTTGAAAATTAAGTGCTTATCGTGACCATTGTTCCTATTACAGGATTGGATCTTGCATCGGTACTAGCATAGCGAATATTTGCAGCAGATCCAGACCTCCTTGATCACCGCCTTAGTTTGTGCCGAGCTCCAGCCATGACAACAAGGCAATCCAAAGGTAGCTGAGATCGGATTTATGAAGAACGAACAACTAGACATTGGCTATGACTAGTTTTGTTAAACTACCTAATTTTGAAGGCCAAAAGCTAAATTCTACATATCAGTTATGTAATCGGTTAAACGATCCTTTTGGCCTTTGACCAAGGATCTATATAACGAGGAATGTAAATAGGATGAGAGAGTTTGTGATAACTTTGTATAGAACATAGATATAACCAGGGAGGCAGTAACAGGCTTTTATTTTTGTTATTGCCCAAATCTGGGTTGGACTATGTAATCGTGCATGTATTTGCCTCTATGAATTAATAAGAAGGGAGCTCTACCTAATGTTTTCGTGAAACGTATTTTTGTTTCAAAGTTGATGAATTGATAAAGAGTTGAGCATCGTTTCTATTTGAAAGGGAAACGCGTTGGTTGGCTAGGGCCCGACCAACCCAGCACATTTACCCTATTTTATGTTCTTGTAATTTATGTTTATACTACTAAGTGTGATTTAATCTACAACATATGAATTCTTGTTTGATTGAAAGTGGATCCATAGTGTGAAGTAGTTAGAATTTATTTTCCTGCATCTGATTTTGGATTGGTTTCCTCGCCTGATCCAAGTAGGAGAAATAAACCTACACCAGTGCACGTTGGTGTGCTATTCATTTCCTGTAGTTTTGATTGATTTGGTTTTCCCCACCTGGTCCAAGCAGGAGAAATAAACTTGCACCAGTGCATGTTGGTGTGATATTCATTTCCTGCAGTTTTGTTTGATTTGGTTTTCCCTGCCTGGTCCAAGCAGGAGAAATAACCCTACACCAGTGGATGTTGGTGTTCTGTTCACTTTTTGCAGTTCTGTTTGATTCTGTTTCCCCCCCTGGTCCAAGCAGGAGAAATGAACTTGCACCAATGCATGGTGGTGTGATGCAGCAAGCCTTTTTTAGTTTACTTCCAACAGTTCTCTTTCTTTCATTAATGCTTCATGATAGGATAAATTATAAGGATTGTTTCTTTATTTCTGCACTCTGTTAAAATTAGAAACATTCATTTTGTGTGCAATTTGATTTCACAACACTTGCAGTAGTTAAGCTCTTATTTCAAGAATTAAATACTAAGTGTAAGAAGCTCTGATCTAGTGCAAGAACTAGTTTCTTGTCACGAGATTTGAGTGCTCTAAACTTGAGAATGTTCAAGCCCTTGCACGAAGGAAAACAATTTTAGTATAGACACTATTTATACCCTTTGCATAAATTTATGTTCTTGCACTAGTGCAAGTAGACTGCACCAGTGCAAGATAGATTAGTGCAAGAAGGAAATCCCTATATAAGCAGGTTTGAAGGGCCCATCTATTGAGACTGCTAAAGTGTCTCTGCTAAGGAAAAACACACACTAAGTAGTTAATCAATAGTCAGCTAGAGTCATTGCTCCTTTATTTTTAAATATCTTTTGCAAATGCATCCTTCCTTGTTCCAGTCTTTGATTATTTTGATGGTTCAAGTTGCCTTTTTCTTTCTTTAGTTTAATTATACAATCTTTCCTTTAAAGAAAGTAGGGATTGACATTATAAATATTCATACCATCTCTGGCATTGGCTGTGCTTCGTCTCTAAGTTTACGAATCCCCCGAGTTGACAATTAAGTGTTGAGGAGTCTGCTTAAGTGCAATTCCTACACCCAACACTCCTTGCTAATGAATACCATTGGCCTTGGCAAAAAACAATAATTTAGGCTACTCATCATTCAATTTCACAGAATCCTGTCCCTCCCCTATGTTTAAAATTTAATTAAACGTGATCTATAAGATTCATTCTTTACTAGTTCTGTCAAAGGAACTGATATCTTTAATTTTGCTATTTCATTTTTGATGTTGAATGGGAGCTAAGGCTTTTTTGTTTGATTTAGATCTTCCCTAATATGTGGAGTTTGTGTGTCCTTATTCTATTTCATAGTAGTAAGAATTTCAGCCTATGTTTCTACTATTTTTCCTTGATTTCTCTTATTTTGACTGTTTTCAGTAATTGTCTCTATTTGGGTTTCAATGGAGGTCACATCTACAATTTTAGGGGCAGAAGTCTCTAGTGTTCCCCTAGGGAGGATTTGCAACACTTTGTCAACTGGAGCTTCTTTTATTATCTAATTCTAGGTTTGGACGGATCTTTTAATGGGAGTCTCATTATTCTTTTTACTCCTCAAGCTATATTGTTTATGTACCTCATATGTAGCTGACTCATATCCATGTTTAAAATCAAAGGATTCACTAGATTCTAACTGCAACTGTTGCAGCATATATAACTCATGTTCTTCTTGAGTAAGAAAAATGATGTTGTCATCTTTTATTTCTACTAAGTTAATCTAGGTACCACCCTTTTCTTCTTGGTTTTGTGAATCCTCAACATATTTATCTTGGAAGGGGGCCTAATCTGTTGATCTGGTGTAGCATTCTTTCCAACATTAGGGTTCTTCCTAAAATTTTGTGTTTCTTATTGGGGGTTGTTGTTGTTGATTCTCCCATTGATTTTTCCTCTCCATGTATTCTAACCCATTCATGATTCTCTCTAAACTCTTAGCTAAAATATCTACTTTTCCATCTGAAGTGGAAGCTTGCTCTTTAGATACAACTTTCTTTTCATTCTTCATTTGTGCTTTCTTAGCTAATAGGTTGGCCTCTACACTAACAACATTGCTCTGCATTTGTTCAAGTGTTTCAAGGTTTCTTTCCCTTAGCTGGTATGACATGTCAATGTCAAAACCATCAGGGAACTTAATTAATGATAGGTCAGGTGGAGGCTTAATGTTGGTTGGAATTGCATTGTAGATACTATTAAACCTAGTGCAATAGTCATGAACTGACTCATTAGGAGCTCTTCTAATGTTGTCATATTCAAAAAGTATTTGCAATGGTTTTTCTTTCTCTCCCATCTATCAATGAGTAACCTATGAAAATTGGCCAAGTCTGCAATATGGTTGGCAGGAAAGGCTTTGAACCTTTTCTTGACATCTCCAATTAAATTTTGGGCAAACAACCTCATTTGGACATCTGCATCATCTATCTCATGCAACTCAAAAAAGTCAGACATCTTGTTTACATGTTGTTGGGTAGTGTAATGGCCAGTAGCATCAAACATGAAGATCCTACTCTGATAATCTGCAAGCATGGAGTTGTGTAGGTAAAACAAGAGGTGCATATTGGTTTTTCATTGTTGTAATTCTAGCTTGACAAGGGGGTAGAGGTGTAGTACTTGAGGAAGGACTTGAAACTGATGGAGGTGAACTAGATGATGATGAGGATGGTTGATTAATAACTAGTTTAGGTGATTGGATTGTGGTAGATATAATTGATGAAGCTGTGGTAAAAGAAGGGGTATTTACAGTGGGTGAAGTTTGTGCATGAACTCCAGGGGCATCAGTAGTAAGGGCAACTAGTTTAGCAGACTGTTGAATGTAAAAATCACCTATATTACTTATCAATTTAGAAGCCCAAGCTTCTATCTTGTCAAAAGTATAAATGACAAATTTCTCTAAATCTGAATGAATAATCCTTTTTGATTCAATGAATTGAACAAACTCAGGGTCTAAGACTGTTTCATGGATTGCATTCTCAGATTTACTTTTGAATAATGAGAGGAAAATTGACAAATCAAAAGGGATGTCCTCTAAAGTTGTCAATTCCTCGGGGAGTGAGTTGGATCTAACTAAGCTGCTACTATTGGCTTGAGTTTCTATTGTTCTGGGTTGTCTTAAAATTCTCTTTCGGTCATCAGCTATAGTTGCAAGGTTTGGATCTGGGTTTTCCTCGGTATAGTGAATCTTCTTAGGAGCCAAAATTTTAACCTTTTAAACCATTCTTATGAAATTTTTGAAAATTTTACTTCATAAAAATGGCCTTAAGGGTCTTAAGATTAAATTTAAGGTTTCCTTAAAGTTTTTTGAGACTGAGGATCGAAGTATGGTCCCTAGTACAGTCACCAAAAATGTTATCACTCTGATATTTCTTTTGAAGTATGAAGAAAGAAAAACAAAAGGTAACCATAAATCACTTTTGGAGATCAGGACCTAGCATTCCTGATGCTCAGAGAGGGCTCTCTATTTGTAATTTAACTTTGTTTCAGTTAAGATGATTTTATGCTAGTTACTGCTTGCACTTGGGTTTTGTTTTGAAAATTTGGTGGTGGGATCACTTTACTTTATTGAATAGAGGTTTGGATTCTACCATTGGGCGATAGAGTCACATGTCTGACAACCAAGACTGGATTCAGTTCTAAAAATAGTGTCTACAGGGCAAGATAGATAAGTTACTACAGATCCCAAAGGCTAAATGGTGAATGGCTTCAAATCAGATCGAGGGAGAAATTAAGGGTTCCATAGGCCATACTTTGGAAAGAATGAAAGAACTCAACCGGGATGGGAGAGAAATTAAGGGTTCTCAAATCCAGGTATTAGAGGAAAACATGTAAATGACTAACTTTGCAAAACAGAGTGTAATTAAAAAAATTCAGAGTGATATTTCTAGTTAATTCATTTAGATTTTAGAACACATTTAAGATTATGAAAACACATAAGAAAGGTAACAAAGTCAGACAAAGAAAGTACTTCACTGCAAATGGCTCATCTCATGAATCTTGTAGCGAAATGCTTTTATTACTTGCTCTAGTCTGTTGACTTGAAAATGATACAATCACCCTTGGGTCCAAGATCAAAATAACTCTACAATTGTAGAATAATCCAGCCTAATACTTTAAATTTTGAAGCATTTATACAAAAGGAATTACAAAATATCTGAAACTGCTTTCAGAACTAATCTAGGAAAAAAGGTATATCTTCTTGCAAGAAGATAGATACAACTATTGAATTATTTCATGTTGTCCCTTTTATTTTGGTTCTCCTGGCTGTAGACTTTGATTTTTAGCCCTTTATGTTGTTAGGTTGTTTGGATTTCACACTGGATGTACTATTTTACTTTAACCTTTCACCTAATACTCTTTCATCTAATACACTTTAAACTTGTTGACCTATCAATATCCTTTTACTTTGTTGTTTTACTTTTTACTGTACATTTATTTCTTTTATTGTGTTTTTACTATAGTAAATCATTCAATTTTTCCCATCTTTCTTCATCTGGTAATTGGATATTGATCTTTTTTTTGTATATCTCATCTGCCTCTGTATATTTGGAAAAAGTGGGCTTATTAATAAACATGTGTTTTACCTCATGTTGGAGGTAAAACAAGTTTTCAAAAGTTTGGTACAAGACTTTGCTTGTTGGCATGCCCTTCATAGATAAAGTGATCACCTGTTCTTTGGCCACTTCCCTGATCTTCTTGTTGTAATCTCCCTGTTTCATTAACTTTTCATTTATAACTAACAGATTATGTAATCCCTTTTCCTTCAACAAATCAAACTTATCCATGAACTTGTCAACAGCTAGTTGCATGTTTTGACACTTATCTTCTAAATTCAACATTAAATTCTTCTTGGTGAGGACTCTCCTGACTTCCAAAATGGCACCTATCCTATCAGGTATCTCAAGCTGTTGCAGTTCATATTTATTCTTGGAGTTGAGGAAGTGGATGATTCTTTATGCTTCCTCTAGCATATCTCCAAGTTCTGTTTTAACCCTTTCAATGGCTTTTGTTGCCTACTTAATCAAATCTATTTGCTCAAATACGACCTGGATGGATGGCCAAATATCATTGACCGAGTCAATGATATTGGCCCATAGTTTCTCTTTAGCCTTTCCTATTGGTTCAGTCAACGTTAGGTCTTTCTCCAGGCCTTTTATCGTTTCATTCATCCTTGCAGCCTTTTGCTACTCTTCTTTATGCATAATCTGGGCAAGTTTGTAATCTGTCTCAAGGCTGTTGACTTTCTCCTTCAGTTTGTTCATCTCATAGGTCTGAATGGACATTTCTTCCAATGCTTTGACCAGCCTATTTTCCTCAACACCTGTGGTACCTGTTGATGTTGATGTTGTTGTTGTTGATGTAGTCGAAGTTGATGCTAGAAACACAGTTTCCATTGGACCAGTTGGAGCTAATTTTGCTGCTAAAGTGGAAGGTACAACTGTGGTCACTATTGGAATGATAGTTGGGGGAGAACTATCAATACTAGCTTGTTTGAGCTGACTCAAGAAATCTAGCTCCTTTTCCATCTCCTTCAATTGGTCATTGAGTTGCAACACTAAGTCCATCATTTCTTCATGACTTGTCTGCCTTTCCAGGACTTCCTTTGTTTGTGGGTGTTGTAACTGAGGTAGCTTGAGATGTTTCTTGAGGGCTGCAATATCCTCATTCTTCTTATTGATTAATTGTTTAGCGGCCTTGATGTCCTTTGGGTCATGGTCCATTTCAATAACCAGGTCCTCCAAGGACTTTATCCTGGTGTCTTTGGCACTGGAGGAGGCCTTTTCCAGATTGTACTAGGTTGTCACATTGTTCAATGAATCTTTCAATTTCAATGTTGCCATGGCCTTTGCTATGAGGATGGAGTAGACCATTTCTCCAGCCTACTTGTGAAATTCAATCTAATCAATGGGATGAATATCCCTGGCCAAGACCTCAAAATTGGTATTCTTGTAGTTTGCTGAGCTTTTGGGCTATTGTACAGTGGAATGTAGGAATGACACTTGCAGTTTTCCTTCTTTGATGTCAAACACTGATATCAATTGGTTCTAGTTTGGTGGTGTCATCTTCAGGTACTTGGAATATGTGTCTACCTTCAACTTTTCATTCCTCATTTATATTTCCTTAAATCTTTCTTTCATATCTGTCTCCTTGTCAGTTAGTCTGACAAAGGAAGACACTTCCACACTATTCTATCTCTGTATGATCTATTTGTTGGAAGTAGATTTTTGTTGCGTTTCTGCTGATGTAGTTGTCTCTGTTGTCTATTAACTACTTTGCCCCATTCCCTTAGTATAAATCATTTCTTCTGATGTAATTTTTTCCTCCTGTTCATACACAAGATTCAATTTGGAACTTTTGTTTAGCTTGAATTTCTCATCATTGGTCTCCATGGTAGAACTTGATGCTTCCTCCCTCTTTCTTTTAGGATTCTTCTCCTCATTGAGAGGGGTCTGAATGAGAGGAGGGATGTTCATTGGTTCTCCCAACTCTGGAACCTGCAGGAAAGAGCTCTGGTCAAATTGTTTCTCTATATCACTCATGGTTTTCTCCACATCCACAATTGTGTTGTCCATGTCAATCAGTGTATTCTCTACCCATTCTGACTAATTAGCATACTGTTCAATATCAGGTCTTGGGTAGTGGATGTAAGGTTTCAACTCGACCTTTTGTCTGAGCTTGTTTATAACCCCATGAGGATCATAATGCTATATGAAACTATTCTTGAATTTCATTTCCCGGGGCATATTATCAGCCTCATGTCTAGCCTCTCTAGTGTTGCAGATGAATGGGCCCATTAGGTTTTTCATCTAAAATTATGTCTTCTTCCTAGCAGCTTGGAAGTTGACCACATTTGCACTTTGATTTGCCTGAAGTATTCAAGGGAAAATATCCTCATGGGGACATATTTAGGGAATTTGTAGGGGGATAGCTCATTGCCATATCTCCTGATTTAGTGTGATTCTAGTAGAGGTACCAGTCTCCCACCTTGCTATTCTTGGCCAATTGCAGTATTCTTTTAATTTCTAGGTTGATTATAGGTTGAATCTTAGAAATCAAAATGTTCATAATGGAGTATACAAAAGAGTCTATGAAGTCATTGTATGAGGTGGAAAACTTGTGGACCAAGGGTGTGTAGAAGATAACTGATCTTTCCATTCCCTTGGTGTCTGGATCTTCAAATGGAATTTATCTATATGGTAATAGAGGAACATATGAAACAACAATGAAGAGTGTTTTGTATGAGTATTTGAAAACTCATACAAAATCGCAGGAGGCTTTTCTGGAGTGAAAATGGACATGAAACCCATGATGACCTCATCCACAATCTCATCTGATGTGCATCCTAGGATGCATGAATCATGGTGATTATTCTCCTGCCAATCTCTGAAAAAACAGTGGTGTCATAGGGTGGAATGTCTTTATGAGTATGGCACTCCTCAATGATGAAATTCTGAAATATTTGTTTGATCTTGTCTGGGCCCAATGTGATGTACAAGTCCAACAGGTGTCCTATGGGCAAAGGAGTCAGATTAGGACTAGGCTAGATTTGCAGCATCTGCTTGATGGATTCAGCAGTAATGGTGAATAATATCTCATGGTTTGGTGCCTCAATAGCCCTATGGCTTGGAACATAACATGCATGACAAAAATTTACTATGTCTAGGAATGGATGGACTTCTAGGAATGTATACTTGAGGAGATTGGATTCCCAAAGGTTTATATCATCAGCATGGTTAAGGAACCTATCCTTGGCCTAACAGTGGATTCTTAGAAGGTGGCATCGGGTGGCTGTATTTTTGATTTGGAAGGCTATGTCTGCCAAGGCCAGGTGGTTAATGTCTAAATGAGGGGTTGTCACTGGTCTGACATCTAGAGAAGTCCAGGGAGCCATTTCTGTAATAAATTGTGGAAATTTGGTTATATGGCATGGGAGTGAGGTTTTAACAATTCGATAACCAGGGTAGGGTATCAGTAGTTTGTAGGTAGGGGTTTTGGTATTTTAGGAATGGAAAACTCAATTTAAAGAGAAATTAAGTAATTCATTCAACTATTTCATGAATTCAGTGTACGTTTTAAATGAGAGGCCAATTTTTGGTTTTCTGCTTAAATACCTAGAATTTTACGATCGGGTTTGCAAACTGGTTTAAAATTGAGCTCTACAGAGGCTTCTATGGCTTTGGGGTGTGCAGTAATGGCATTTTGGAAGGTTTTGGCAGTTGGTAGCTAGTTGCAGGAGCTTTGAGGGTGCTGGTGTGCTTCAAAGGCTTCAGCAATGCAAACGGGCGAAAATGTTCAAAAATAGTGTATGAGGGTTTTTAACCTGGAGCGGTTAGAATTGGCGGGGAAATTAAATGAACAGTGGCAGTTTTGCTTTATGGCGTGGAGATGGTATTAGAGGGTATCACATCGCTTATGAGGGTCGGGTGCTATTTTGCCAAGGTAACGCGATCTATGCCAAAGGCTGATATGTAGCAAAATGGGCCCGAGAAAAATTGCCCATATCACATGCTCTCGGGCTGGTAAAGGTCGAGCATTGAGCGGGCGTGATATGGGTGAAGGTCATTAGATCTAGGGGTGGATGATCCAATGGTCATCGCATGGCGAAGTTGCACAGTTTGGGTGATGGGGAAGAGGTCAGCAAGACCCATGGGATTAATTACAGTTAAGAATAATTAACCCATGATTAACTGCAAGTTTATGAAGTAATGTGGGTTTATGCAATATAATTGGTGAAAAATAATTTTTGGGTTTAATAAAGTAATGCAGGGGGGAATAAAAATTAGGATAAGATGTTTAGTGGGTTTTTAGGAGAATTAATCAAATGGAAAGTGATTTTTCCAAGGGTAAAAAGGGTTTCACACTAGGCGAAAAGGATTTTTTGTGAAGGGTGATGAATGTAGAAGGTAATTGGCTAGGGAATGTGTGAAACCAAGGGGTAGGAGTGAAAATGAAGGGAAAAGGGGTTTTGATAAGCCATGAAGGGGAAAAAGGGAAATTAATAAGTATATAGTGGGTGGTGAAATGCAATGAAGGGGAAGTTAGGCAAATCAGCTTATGAACATGCTTTTCACTTTGATAACTGCTCTTGCACACTGAAACACATAGTTAAGCATGATAGTAGTGCTTATGCTTCAAATGACTTCTATTTGTGCAACCTTTCTTCTACCTACCCTTTTACTTACCCTAACATTTTTTTCTTCACTTTTTTGGGTGCACTTAAGCTAGCAAACCCATTTCTTTCCTTTTTCTTTTATGTAACAAACTATCTACTTCTAACTTTATATCTTCCAAGGGCTCAAATTAAATTGATGAGCTCCTTTCATTTCTCTACCTATCTACTAATATGCCAAGATTAAACTATTTGGTCATATTTTTATTCTCTAACTATAAACTTGAAATTCAAAGCATGAAGTAGTCAAGATTAAGAAGTTTGACTATCGTGGGTTGTGGCATGTATGACAAGCTACACACAACCAGTATTTAAGACAGTAAAGTAAAAAGTAGTGGCACTTGGACTTACAGACTCTCATGATCTATTTTTTTGTTTGGGGTTCATCTTTTTTCATTTTTTTGTTCTTTTCTTATTTTTCTTGTCCTTTGATATTTCTTTTATGACATACCCTCTTCACATTTTTTTATTTTAATATGGAAAGCATTTGCAGAAAGCAAAGGTATGTACAATATTACAAGACTTAACCTCATCCAATTCACAAATTATGAATGCTATCACTATAGGACTCTAACAAGTGGGATGGTTGGAGTGGAGAGGGCCTATGATTTCATTGACTTACTTCATGATGGTGAAACCCTTAGTAGAGTTGTTTAATAAGAATCAAATCCCCAAGGGCTTCCTTTTAACAAATCTCATAAGAAGCAAGAAAGCATTTGGAATATATTGCACCAAGAAACAATACAAAACATTGATATATCGTCACAATATGATTCAATATCCACACATGCTAAAATTGTAGAAGCCCTTAAGATTGGATTGAAGGATGCATAAAACATTTTATCAACTCTTGGAATGCAACCAGAAAATTACACTCAATCTTCTTGGTGGGTTAAACCATGGACAGAGGATCAAAATTATCCAACATTCCAAATTGTGGATGAAGTAGTTGATGCTTCTCCACCGAGTTGTTCCAACTCTATATTCCAATCTTCATCATCATTGGTACAAAATGAAAGTGAGTTGCAAGTAATGGAAAGTGAGTGGAGACACGAGTTGGATGAAATTTTAGATTCCATTGATGAAAATGGAAGCAAAACAATAAAGTCAATGGTGGATGTTGATGGTAAGCATATGTTTAAAGTATGTTTGGTTAGTCAATTGAATGGAAATCCGACATTAACCAAAGATAAGTTGAAAAAAGTGAGAAATGGGGTCTACCTTAGACGAGATGGGAAGGCTCCACAAAAGGGTGTTTCAATTGGCTTTGGAATTGGATCATATTGTGGGGTGTTGTTTGAAAGCAACTCAATTCCCCCCACTGAACGTACTGCAAGAAAAGGTGCTCCTTAAAGTACAAAACAAGGTGTTTCTTGTGGAACGTGGTACATTGGAAGGGTTCAAAGAATAATAAAGAAGGATGGTAATAGGGTGTTTGATTACCATAATGACATTGACCTTTTGGATAGATTAGAAGGCATTGAGCTTCAATTATGTTGGTATTGTAGAATAAAGGGGAAATGCATGTATGAGTATGATTTAACAGATCATGATTTTGTACAACTTGAACTTGTTATAGCAATCACAAACTTATCACACAATGATAGGAATGATACATACAAATTAGAAGAATGTGATTACAAAGTTTTTTCAGATTTTGTGAAAAATTTGAACAAGGTAGATTTTCAAAACATTCTACTTTCTCTTTCCTTATGTACTTCCATATGTTGGATCATTTATAAATAATTATTGGTTGTATTTTTGTTGATTTGTTCGTATGAATATGATGTTAATTTTTTACTTTTTGGTTTTAGGTCTAGTGAATAGTTCAAACAGTGAATGTTTGGGATAACTCAACCTTTTTTTGATACCTGCTTTTTGGTGTAAGTTTCTTTCACTAGCCATTCGTCCTTTTGTAGTTGTGTTTCATTCAAATGTTAATTTAGTCCCTCTAAAGTTGGTCCTTTTAATCATGAAAAACAAGAAGAGGTGGTTCCTTTTTCATGAATATATTTTGTGGATAAGTATGTGGTTCTTCTCACTAATGTTAACATTTTCCTTGAATTTTTAGATTAATGGTTCGCTTACTAGAAAGGATATCAGGGATCTAATGGCACGAGCTTCTGTCAGGATGGTTTCTGCTCACTCCAGTCAATAGATTTACACTAGAGCAACATCTAGCACATGAAGTGCATTTTATTTTGAATGTTTATGTGGTAGTTGGCTTTTCTATTTTTTAAATTGGATATATAAATCAGATTTTGTAGTTCAAATGTGCCATCAGAGTCTTTTTGGAAGTATTTATGTTTTGGCCATACGCATGGGGTCTACAACAGTCAAATTGCACTTGGTTATTATTGTCAATTGAGTCCTCAATCATATTTTGGGCATTTCCTTTCAGTGCTTTCACTAAGAGACATTAACATTTATTACTATCTGTAAATGCTTTTGGACATGTGATGGTTGTTTGTTTTTAATTTGTTTGCAACTTTATTGAGATATGTGCTTCTAGTAAATTGTTTGGGTGATGGCACTTTGCTTTCTTATTTTTTCCTACATCGATATATATGTGTTTGATGGGCCTTGCAATGTGTGCGTATGACCCAAGCGCTATTTTAAGGTGAATGGTATCTGATTTTTTCAACTTTTGGATTGACAAGAATTTGATAGGGTGAATGGTATGAAAATTTTAATTGATTTTATTTTTCCAAAGAAAGAATGCATATGTTTCTATTTCATTGTTTGGAAAAGGAAAATACATAGCAAAGTGCTTATAGCATGACATATCACCTCCAAAAAGGAAAATAAGGCCACTTGGTGGCCCCTTTTCACAAACTTTCATATAGAATATACCTATGATCTCTCCTAGGAACACAACTAATTGTTAAGCAAGGTAAGTTGTCAATGGGATGTGATGTAGAGCTACTTCCTAGTTTTCTATTGCTTATTGGTCTCTCCATTATCCCAGAATCTCCAAGATGGCTAGTAATATTTTAGAATTTTTGAATTTATGTTTAAGGTTAGTATCACGCTAAGTTATGGCTTCCTTATTAGTTTTGGAAGGCTTTCATTGTTCAATAGTTACTGAATGCTTTGTGTTTGTCTTTTCAACAAACCAAAATTGGAATCGAATAGAGGGCAGTGAAGCCCAATAGGCCCATGGCTAGCAAATGTATTTTACAGTATTCTGTTGTCCAAACCCCTTACCAAAACCTAATATCAACAAATATGTAGTACATATTTATTAGTGTTTATATGAATATCAATGGCTCTATATGACTAGTGTAAAATAAAGATCGATTTGATAGAGGTTACATTCATGCTTTGTGATGTAGTGGTGAGGCAGGGTAAAACAAGGCCTAGAAGGGTTTTATCAGACATTCAGAACCTAGGGTGCCATGCTTCAAAACCGATGGGGGTGATGAGATCAAGCTAGAGTAAGCAAGATTTTTCATCCCTAGAACATATGTAATTTTTTGTAATTTTGAAAAACCCTTATGCAGTACTCATGTTTTACCAACACCTAGTGGAAACTTTAGTTTTATAAATACGTTTTGATTGTGTGCTTAGCCTCTATGGTCAAGCATTTTTTTATAGCCATATGCTTATTCAAGCATTTCAACCCTCTTTTGGCGGGGGCTGAGGAAGAAAAATGTTGTATGTGATGCTTTGGGTGTGTAATTCTATGTCCATAGGAAATCTAGGAAGCAGAATCAACTTGTTGACAAGAAAATGCCAAGGTATATTCAACTTCCCAATATGATGCTCTGGTCTTTTGTAGATATTTTGGGCTTTTTACCAATAAGAGTTAACAATTATAATTAGGTGTGTAGGAGGTTTGGTGTCGATGTCAAGAATACGAGTGCTACAACAAAGTTATCCCCAATGGCATGTACATCATCCATGGTTGTATAAATTATGTGTGATCAAACAACTGTCTGATTTATTTATCATATATCAATCCCAAAATGTTAGTATGCAACATGAGGTGAATGATATGAGTTCACTACTATTGGGCTTTATACATTGGCATATATTTTAAATTGGTAACTACGTGTGGATATATTGAAGTCAATAATAGGGCTCTTTGATTGCCTATTTATTTGGGATGGTTTACATGTTTTTATTTTACTTCTATTGGTTTTGTTTTGCTGCCATTCATCTGCTAGGACCATAGAGGAACAGAGATGAAAAGGGATGCATTAGATCAACTTTGGTTTCAAAATCTAAGCATGTAGCAAGTTCAGGAAAAGCACCTGGGATTTCCAATGTTGGACCCTTACATACATGTGAATCAATTTTAGGCAAACTGCCTAGGGTTTTGAATGTTGAGGTCTCAATTAATGATCCATCAAGTTCAAGGATACAACGTAGGGCTTCTACTACTGTCTCTCTAGTAAAAACATTTTAGCTTCAGGTAGGTCTTCTACTACAGGCCTCTCAGGTAAACACACTTCAATTTAAGGGAGGCCTTATACTACTAGCCTCTCTAGCAAATGTACTTCAGCTTCAGGGAGACCATGAAGGCCTTCAAATGCTGAAATCTTAGGAAAATCTACTTCAAATGCATCAAAGTCTAGGTTTTTCCCACCTGTAGCTAAAGGTGTCTCAAGAAGAATGCCAATGAATGATGCATCAAAAAGGAAGACAAGGCTTCCATGACCTTTTACATCAACACTGACTACCAAAAGTGAGGTTATGAGCATTTGGTCCACTGCTCTTATTTTAGCATGTGTAGATGGTGCTTTTTATTCATAGAGTTTTACTCTACTCCTTTGCAAAATCAAGTGAAGGGTTTATCTAATCCATAGCTCCAATTTCCATCCAATAGTTTCTATTAAACAACTTGCATCTAGAGCCATTCAGCAAGATGTCATGGAAGAGGAAGGGGACCTGCCTAACATTGATGAAGTAGATAATGAAAATCAACTTGATGTAGTTGAATATGTTCAAGACATTTACCATTTCTATTGGTATATAGAGGTACATCCCTTTTGTCATGGGAGTCTTGCAAACTGTTTTTTTTCTATTCAAAATAACAACATCTTGCCTTGGAAGAATACAATTCATTTAAACAATTTAATCAAACCTCATAAGATGACTATGTTCAAATTAACAACATCTCCATCTTATCAAGCCTTTTAATCTTAGAGCCCTTCATCTTGACCCCTCAAGAAAAATCCCCCTCTTACTTTGATAAATGAGAAGGTTATCATCTGTAGGACAAATGTCATCAATAGCTTAATCATAGCTCCCTCATACTCAAATTGTATTCATAGGTATGTCTTCAACTTGCTATTAATCCAAATATTTTATAGTAGAGCCTTGCTATGTTTAATTTGCTGAGCTTCTTGTATGGGCTTCAAGGAAGCTCCAAACCAAAGAGGAACTTTCTGAAGAATTAACAAGGTTCTTCTTTAATAAAGGGAAGAAATATTTCTTGAGATAACTTCAACAAAGACCATTCCTTTCCTAGCCGATATTCAAGAATAAAAGCTTCAAAAGATGCATTTGACTAGTTTATAGCTTGATTGTGAACAATCGTGTAACACAGGAATCAACATATAGGGCCTACAACATATCACCACCCCTACTAGACTTGTAGTGATATCATTCAAAATGGTGGGCTAAAAATAGAGCATAAATGATGTTGTGTTTGATGTACAGAGATGTCATTCATAGACAGTGCCACTGATATTGTATCTTTACTGCACAGGATACTATCCTTCATATCTATAGATCTTCATACTTCCAGGACAACCCCATCATTACTCAATATGCCAATATGTTCCATATAAGAATTGTTTTTTTAACAAGGCTTCTTAGTTTTATTGCAGAAATAATAGTAATACATGTCCAGCAGTAACTAATCTCAACATTTTCTTATACATATTCATCAGCAAAAAAGGTTTTCCTTGATCTGAATGTTTCAGCCTCTGATAGGTTCATCGCAACATTTAGTCAATGATGTGTATTAGTTATACAACTTAACAACAAGAGTGAAACCCTTTTATACTTATTAATGATTCCATGACAACTTCTACACGCAGTCAATTTTCAACCTGAATCTTAGACACATCTTCATAAAATTGTCCTGATTCAGTTGTCACTTGTATGATTTCAAAATGACTTTCCATCAAGTTGATATCTTTTCTCTTGGAGATGTTTAATTAGCTTTAAATGATTTCAATAATTCAAGAGAGAGAAGGTACAATAGATTTGACAACCAAGAGCCACATTTCACAATATGATAAGGAATTTGACTTTGAAGAAAATGATAGTATAATTTGATATCAAGGTTAGAGATAGGATAGGGTTATCAAGGCATCGAATATGAGATGTAATAGAATTCCTTAAATTTCTGTTTGCTTCAACTTCAATATTCAAATATGAACCTCTCAGCACAAAATATGGTTTCCTTACCAACAATAAAACTTAATAGGCCAGGCTTTTAAGCATAGCCTAGAATTCTCGTGGGGAAGTTAATTGTTGATTTCAATGAGCCAAGATACCTTCAAGAAGAGAATCAATCAAACATTGCCAAGATTACATCATCATTAGAGATCAAGATTCTTAAATAAAGTTCAGAGCAAGGTCACTCTGAACCTTAGAGTTGGTATTAAGAAGAAAGGATGTATTGCCTTGAGATATCAAGTGATCAATACATCTCCCATAATGACTTCACAGGCTTGATGAATTATGTTGATAACATATATATACATATATACTCAAGAAAACTATTACAAAAGTTAAAGCAATACAATCATTGATTATCTAATATTGTTCCTTGATCTGAAAAATTTCCTAGAAAGTATGCCGCGTAGGATAATCAAGGTTGATCCTTATATTCAGAATTGTCAAAAAATTCTCAGCAAAGATCCAGTACTCATGCTAAAACTGGGTTTTCTTCAATATACCCTTTAACAACTTGGCTTTAAATGCTTAGTGATATGCAATGAACCAAAAAGGGATGATATGGATGTGGAACCATAGTTGTCATCTGAAACATTCCAGGGATCTGAGAATCTCAAAGAGAAATTATTACTTTAAGAATGATACAGTCCTCTAAAATGAGGGTTGTAATACTTCAATCAAGCATCTATGGAGGTTTGGCCCTATCACCAAGGATCATATAAGATTTCAATCTTTAAGTATATCCTCCTATATGCTGGAGATTTCTATATTGAAATTTTGAATACTGGTTAGGGCATAGTTAGCTTCAAGTGTTGATGGTAATCCTGGTCACTGGTTAGGGCTATCAGCTTCAATCCTCATTCTCCCCTCCCTCAATTACTACAATTATCCATAGAAGACACCCAATCACTGACTTAGAGCTTGGTAGCTCCTCCTTAACGAATCTTGAAACAGTCCCAAACTACATAGAAGAATTCTGACATGTTTGCTCTCAAGCCAAGGCATATACATCCTAGAGAGGACTTATACATGCCTTCATACCCACTGAATAGTCTTAGCAACAAGCTACTATAGAAGCTCTATTCCTATAGCATGTAACAAAGATAAACCTCACTAAATAGCACAGAAAAACATCCAACATGTATTCCTCTAAGAACGGCTATTTTCAACAAGAAATACATATCCAAAATTAAGTGGCACACTTCCGAGACAGACCTCCTATCCTACACGCATGGAGCCACATACCTGCGGCTCTTTCTCCTAAGAAAACTATATAATTCAATTGTTAATAGTTTATTTTGCCATATAAATTAATTTTTTTCTCAGTGGCATATATTCTTCTACCTATCTCCTTTCCTTACATGTCAGTCTTATCCATCCATGATGAGTATTCCTGCTAACCCTGCACATTTCTCTTGTACAATGATTGGTGGCATTGCCAAGAGTGTTCACATAAATGAGATAAGTTTGAAATTGAGGTGCAAAGATAGAGGAGAATGTGGGTGCCTAATAAATAGAGACTGGGTGCTTAATAAGCATGAAGTGAGTTTCTGAGCCCCGTGTTTCACCAAATCAATTCCAGACTTTAGGAGTGCTAGAGAAAACAGTGCATAGATAAGGTGTTAGTGTGGGCCTCTCAAGTTACAATGAGAACATAGATGCTTGAACATGGTGTTAAGATTTCGGCCCTAAGCTTTGCCAACTCAAATATTTAAATTTCCTTTTGTGTCATTCCCAAAGGAAGCTATTGCCTTCCTGTCACAATGCAAATCGAAATTTTGAGTGGAAAATTTAAAAGATTAAGCCCTAACTGGCTGTCAACTAAATCCATGTCCTAAAGAATATTTATTGCTCAGTTCTTTAAGAATTTTTATAATATAGATATAGTGTGCACAGTACAGGTTTTGGATTCATATATGAGCCGCTCTTCTGAATTTCTAAAGTAATTAAATGGCATATCTTGTACTATGCTGAAATTCTAAAAATTCTTTTTCCAGCTTATTCCATAGAAGGGTGGGACATATAAAATATACAAAATTGTTTTTATCGCCCCAATGGGTGAAGAATTCAAAATAAGAAAGGCAATAGAGAGGTACTTGAAGGAAAATCTAGGAGGGTCTTCCATCTCTAAATTTTATTGGGGAGCAGGTAAATTTTTTTATTTTATTGGTTTTTCCTGATCTGAACTTGTGTTCTTACATGTCTTTGTTTTTTCTCATTTTAAATCCATACCCTTTTTGCAAGGATATTGGCATGTATCTTTTAGAAAATATAATTTGACATTTTCTTTCTACCATAGGTGACGTAACACCAACAAGGAGATCTTCAAGGATAAGTGAAAAAGTAAAGGAATCACCAGTGAAAACACTAGAAAGTGAATCGAACAAAAAACCAAAGAGATCTAGAAAATCAAAAGGAGATTTAGAAGATGCAGAGAAACAAGAATCATAAGTAGAGGCTAGTAAGGAAGAGGAAATGCATGATACCCATCATGGGGAAGATATGGCTAAAACAAGGGAAGATGCTGATCAAAAAAAGGAAGAAGAAGGGAAGGGAAAAGATGATATTGATAAGAAGAACGAAGCATAAGAAGAGAGTGATGACAAAAGGGAAATAGAAAACAAAGAAAAAATATATGGGTCCAAAACTGAAGAAATAAATAAAATCGATGTGAAGGAAAAAGAGATGGCACCACAAGTGGTAGAAGGTGACATAAAGAAAGATCCAATGCTTGAGAATGAAGAAAAGCACAGGGATTTGGAGAGTAAGGGCAAGCCTCAGGAACCCAAGCAAGATTCAATTGATGTAACAAAGGAGAATGGTTTTGATGGCATAGGTACACTGGAGAATTGTGTCGTGGTCAAACATGTGGAGCTAGTGAAGCAAATGCATGAACCGAGGGAAAAAATACTTGAAGTTCAAGCAAGACAAATGGCAGATAAGATTGGTTCACTTTCCAACCACACTACAGTTAAACAAACCCCTGAGCCTGCACTTAATGCATCCAGCTAAACTTCTATGGTTTAAATTTGTTTGTTGTTGGAGGTTAGCTTCTTAATTTACACATTATTCATTGGGAGTTCTACTCCAAGTTTAGAGTTTGAAGAGAGGAGGAAAACTCTAGGAGTGTTTCTTTAATATTATAATGATATATTACTACTATCCTACATACCATAGAGAAAATGGAACCTAGCTTTTGCAGTGACTCTTGCTATAATTGCATAGTCACTGATTAGTTGCCATGGTTTTGGTTCTTTGACTTGAATTTATTATCAATTTACTTTTTGTAAATTTAACTTATCTAGTTCCTTTTATAAATGTTCACTACAATTTTTAGTTTCTTGCATATGATTTACTTAATCTTTTCTTTATGATGTAACAAATTATCCATGAATTGTTATGTAGCTATATTTAGTTCTCAATATATTCAATTTATTAGTAGTATGGAAAATGGTTAGGTTTAGATGCTTTATAGTTCTTATTGCCTACTATACATTCTCTGAAGCAAGGATATGCAAAAATGTTATTTCTCAGAGTCCATTATATCTGTAGCTTTGAAAGCCTAGACATGTTTGGTTGTACCCCCAATATCCTAATTTTCTTATTCAAGATTTGTTGATTTTAGCTTTTTAACCTAGACGAGGTCTCTATCTTGTTGCATCTCATGAAGCTTGAGACCTAAATAGGGCAGGATTTAGGAGCAAATCTCAAATGTAACATCGATGCAGACTCTGTTTGGGATGAGCCTTTCTAGGAATTATGTGTTGCTAATACCTTCTTGATTATGGTTCATTTGTCTTTCTTATTCTAAAAAGGCAGGCTTCATTATATTTGTTTTAGTATCAGTTTCAAGTTGTTGGATCATGTTCTTTATTTTAATGAGATAGTTGATTTATAGGCATTTTATTGGGAACCCTAAAGCATCTTAAAAATTAAAAATAAATAATTCCCACATTTTTTATATCTGTTTTACCATTGGAGTGGGTCCTAAAGCTATTTTTTTTGTGTTTAACCTTGAATGATTTTGATTTAGTGGTGCATGATTTGTTGATTTAAAGTGTCAGATTTATCTTCCACAGGTATTTCTTTGCATTCTTCATGTATTATAACAGATGTACCTTATGTAGAACATGAAACATTTTTTGTGATGGAGTAAGGATAACATTCTATTGAAGTGAATGTGATAACTTGTAGGGATTGAGGTGGGAAAGGAAGGGAATGATACTTCTTTAGGTGGTGGTGTTATTTTTGTATATAATTCCGTTAATAATGTATATGGGCTATTGTGTTTTTTATAGCTACTTATCAATGTTTTGGTACTTATGTGAATTGTATATCCTCTCTTTATAAACTTTGGTCATGGAAAATAGAAAGGGTTTCATTGTATTAGTGGTAAGAACCGACATCCTTGTAGAGTTTAAGGGAAGTGTGGATTTACTTTTTGCTTGATGCCAAAAAATTGTATGACTTTTGTTTCATTGAATTTTTAGTCCTTAAATTTGATCTTGCATCGGTTTTTTCGTTATAGGGTGATAAGGCTCTTGGTTCTTGGTCTTCAAGACATTACTTTAATATTTTTTAGCTTATATTTTCAAGAGATTCTCTGATTATAGAAATGCTAGTGCCATTTCTATTTCAAGGAAGTGATATTAGTTCTTAATATTATTTCCAGGGTCATTTCTATTTCCTATATGATGTTAGTTCCAATGTGGTTCCAATGTAATCACTCATTATGTAAAAAATGCCTTAAAGAGAAATCCACTATGTCTAGATTGAGTGAGCCTAATGGTTAAGAGCGCGTGTTTCCTCCTAAGAGGTCACAGGTTCAAAAACACAGGGGGTAGAGTATGTATGCCTTCATCGACTTAGTGGTCAAATCACTGTGTAGAGGTGGGTCCCTTGTCCCACAAGGGGTCCCATACACCAATGTGGGGTCTGGCTTGGTTGTGACCTTTAGAATTGTATTTCAAAGGTATGAGAGTGCAAGGAAGCCTTGTCTTTAGTAAGGTGCATGATAAGGTAATGCTTGCCTTCAACATATAGAAAATATTGTAGACGTTTGGAGGTTTATTTTGGAATACACCATTGTTTTAAGCTAGCCAAAAGGAGAATATCACCTCTACAACCAAAATTTTGTCTTATGTTCTAGTCGTAGTCCATTTGTTTAATTCCTATGCATTATCTCCAATCCGTTGTTGCATTTTACATATTCTATGAGTGATAGTCCATATCTCATTAGTGAGATGACAGTGAATCAAAAGGTCATTTCATGCTTTCGTGTTATTCCCTTAAGAGTGCATGTGTTGGTACCTTTCCATCGTCTTCTTCTAAGCATGTCTAGGTTGGGATTACATGATTGATTTGAGATTTGGGGCCCCAAACTTGGTTGTAGATAGTTGCCTTGCATCTAGGTGGCATCTAGAGGGTCTAGACTTGTGCTTGAAAACCTTATTTGGTGCAAACCTATTCACAAAGATTCATCAATTGATTTTTCATGATCATGTAGATCAATTTATATGTTATTCTATATACATGTACATAATCAATCTTCCTAAAACATGGTTGATCTTTGTGTGCCTTAGCCAACATTGTTTCTCTAGGTGGGAGGGCAAACAATGCTTCTATATCTAGAATCAAAAAAATTCCATCCTATCGGAATCAAAGAAAGTCCATACGATCATGTTGGCTAGCCCTCCCTCCCTAACTTCCATTGAATAGTACTCTTCCTTTATAAATATTGAAAGTATTTCTTCGCTTAGGTGTTGCGTTCATTCTTTCTGTTATCTCTCAGAGATTATCAACCCCCATGATACCTTCCAACTATGAAACAACTATTGGAAAACAAAAAAAATGGGGTTCTTGTCAAATGACAAAACAATGATAGAGATCAACGAAGAAGGGAAAGGGAACATAAGAGACCCATAGAGAGCATTACAACAAGAACAACAAGCCCAACACTAATCAATAGGACAAAGTAAGCACCTTGTAGGATCAACGATGGTGATATGGCTATGGTGATGGCTAGATTGCTTGGATGGGTCATTCAGTAGAATTAGTCTAGCTTGTTCACTGCCCCTTGAAACCTAATGAGACCTAATCTCCCATAAGGGCTAACTGCCTTCTGTTACCTATTTGTCCCTAAAAGAAGAGCTTGACCTTGACCTTGACCTTGACTTTCATCTTGAGGTTATACTTTCCCTCAAACTAAAAGAAGAGCTTTACCTTAAGGCAAGGCCTTTCATTACCACTTCATGTTCCTCAAAGAAATAATAATAACATTACTTTCATTCTAACCCCGAACTTCACTTTAGCAAAGCAGCAAGTATTATCAATGAGCAGGGAGTGTGCCTAACCCTCATAGTGTGTATCATTCGGTGTCATATTGTGTCGTAGTAGTGTACCATGCATGTTGGGTGGATGTGTCAAGTTGTGATGGTTCCATCTCTCATGGTCTAGTGGTGTGGACTTCCCTCTATTATGGCAGCACATACTTCTCTTCTTTCTCTTAGGTATGTTGGAAACCAGGGGGCCTTCTCCTCTCTCAGGTATGGTGGCTCAATAGGGTACATATCCTCTCAGCCATTAAATGCCACAAATCATAATGATATGTGTTTGAGTGTGGGTTAATTAATTGCATTGTGGGATAACTAATATGCATTTAAAATGTCTATTAAAAGAAGAAAGGTGCAACTAATATGCATTTACAATGTATATCAAAAGAAGAAAGGTGCATTTTAGAATGCATGTGGGGTAATAAGAGAGGAATCATGTCACTATACTAGGGATATAAAAATAAAAGGGTATAAAAAAATGTGAATAAAAAAATGGATACATACAATATTTAGTTTAAATAGGTGTTTTATAAATTGGGAAGGTGTATTGGATTTATATTGGTAGGGGGTTAGATAATGTGATTTTTAGATGTATTTTCCAATATGTAATCAAATTAAGGGTATTGTTTAGTATGCCATGAATGCACGTGCTATGTTAGAGGTTCAGTGAGTGAAGCCCCCATGCTAGAATATCAGCTTAGTTCCCATGTATTCTTATATATTTCCCATGGCTCTAACTGTCGGCAAGAGAGTTGAACAAGTGGTGCCTTAGAAAAGCAAGGAAGGTGTCACTGGTGAGTGTTTGATCATATGTGTGCCAAATTACTTTCACTTCAGAGGGGAGGAAAAGTGAGCCTCTAAGAGAGAGGTAGTACTACCGCCCTAGTAGAGACACACATGAACAAGAAGGATCTATACAACTGTTAGGACTCTGAATTGTCTATTTTTGACCCTACATTTTGCTATGATATTACTCTTTTTTTTACCTATGAATTGAAACCCTTGATATCATTCTTGAACTCATCATCCCAAGGTATGAAGTAACTCTCCTCATTTGCTATATGGTTAATTATTCAACACATATTCATGTTATCTTTACAATTAATCACCTAAGTCACTGACAGTTGATTGGAATTGTTCAAAGTCCACAGAATCATGAGTCACATTTGCTGCCACACCAGGAACAGCAACTGTGCAGTTGCTGCAACACCAGAAGCAACAACTGACTAAAGTGGGAAATGTCTTAATTCGCAACAGCAACTGTCCGAAGCTGGCAAGACTATACTCAGCCGATGATGATAAAGTAGGATCAAGTCAATCCAGCCACAGACGCGGGAACATCAGGAACAACACAAAGTATTTTAAGGACGGTTACGATGCACCAAATCAGCAACAATAGCAGAGTAACCGAAGATAGCATGAGGAATCCGAGGAGATAGACGAAGATCATCTGTTTTGCAATAGCGGAAAGAACTGATTAACCAAGGATGACAAAGATAATATATGGTTGTAACAGTATGATGTAACAGGAATCGATTTCCTATTTTTGTACAGGAGAATTAAATAATAGAACAATCTATTGTAATAGATGTCTCCTCTATAAAGAGGAGACATCTACAGTTGAAAAACTAGCGCGTGATATTGAATCATTGTAATGCTGAAGGTCGGAAATGTTGTAATTGAACTTTTGGCAGATGAATAAAGTTTGGTTCTGAGCATTTTAATTTAGTAATTGTGTGCAGGGGAATCTTCTGAGAGGGACAGGGCCCACGTTCTTCACAAGATTCACCCCATTCTTTTCCTGTTAAGTGTGTGTTAATTTTGTATGTGTTAGCCTTGCTTCTAGTATTTTTCTTTTGTTGATACGCTGTTCCATTAATCGATTGGCATTGTGAGAAGTGTGTCACCGGTGAATAGGATTTTGGTGTGTATTGGCGACTGATCACAAAGGCAGGTGCTGGGCGTCCTTATTTTGAGGACAGGGTCCTGGTCCTCTGTTACAACAGCCGTCATTTCTCCACAGATTTGTTATCTCTACTTAATTTCATTTCATTTCTGCAATAGTTTAAGACTGTTGTAACACAGAGTAAGTGTTTGATAGGAATTAGATTTGTTTTACTACAGCTTTTAATGCTTTTTAACTTAAAGTACATATAGTATGCGGTCACCTTTGAGATAAAAAGACCTTCCTGGGTTGACAAATTAATGTAGTGCTCAGTTGTTAATCAATAACAATTCGAGCGACCAACATTTTGGTGCCGTTGACGGGGAAGGCGACTAAAAATTCTTAATGGCATTAATGATTTTTCTTTAGAGTAACAGGTGCATGAGAGGACACAAGAAAGCTAACTTCACAGCTGGTAAGGGCACAGGAGGCGGAAGAAAGACTTTCATTGACGAGATCATTTCAAAAGTTGAGACATCTCAGAGAACGAGTTCCCGAAGACCTCAAATTCAATATTCTTCTCAAACAGATCACCAGATAGAAGAAGTACTAGGGCCTGAAAGGAAGCTGGAAACACCAGAGCACATTTAGGAACCAGTAGAGGAACCTAAAGAATCAGAAGATACTGAAGATAGAGCTAGTGACTCAGGGAGAAGAATAATGGAGGATAACAGAGCAAAAGGAAGGGGGGAAAACTCACTTTCCACCCTGGAATTTCCTATTGGGGACCTCCCAAGAGGAGCAGTCCCTATGAAAAATATTTCACTTGCGGTATTGCCTAATTTTCATGGGTTATCCTCTGAAGATCCCGATGAATTCCTCTTTGAATTTGATATACTGTGTAGAAGTTATGATTATGTAACTCCTGCTCAGAAGTTATAATTGTTTCCAGCAACACTAAAAGGGAATGCATTAAGATGGTTTATGAGCCTAGGGGCTCATGTAATCACCACATGGGATCAAATGAAAGAAAACTTTCTGAGCAAATATCACGACTACTGTCGAACAAGAGAAAGGAAGGAAGAATTGTTTAAAATGGTTCAGAAAGAGGATGAGAATCTGGAGGACTTTGTAGATAGACTGCAATATAATTTGCAGCGATTAGATCAGCCAACCATGAGTAAGGATATTCTGAAGACAATACTACTAAAAGGAGTACGAGATGACTACCTAGATATGTTAAATATGCTCGGAAAAGGGGATATTTCCAAAGAACCATTTGATGAGATTATCAACCTCTGCATGCAGTGTTTTAGAGGAGCAGCAAGTAGACCAAAAAACAGGGATAGTACATATTCGAGAGTTCAGAAGTCAGCAAGCGGAGGAGCAACACGAGCTGAAATAGGTAATCTTCTTGAAGAATTCAAAACTCAAATGCTAAGCTCTTTTTCTTCACAAATTGATGCTCTGCAGGTTAAAAAGAAACAGGCAGAAGCAGAAGCTGCCCTGGCTATCTTTTGCTCCAAATGCAGAGGAAAGCATCCACTGCGGGAATGTCCATTAGATAACGTACCTATTTGTACCATTTGTGAAAAGGATCATGAAACTCAGCAATGCCCCTCTTTGCCAGGAATAAAGGAAGCACTGCAATCAACTAAACAAGAAGTTGAAGCAGTGTACCTGATGACACAAAGGAGGCAATGACCACAAAGACAAGGTATGAGTTATAACACATCATTTAGTCGTTGGAATAATCAGTCTCCTTTTCAAACAAATTTCCCACCCATGAATCAAATGCAATACCCACCCTTTAATCCGATGCAATTTCCTATGCAGAAACCAAATCCTCCTTTTACTAACCCTACTATGTGGAATCCTTGGACTTTTCAACAACCTTATTTCAATCAATGGAATCCAAATTGGGCAACCCAGCAGATTCCATTTCCTCAACACCGGCAATCTCTTTCATTACCATCTAATGCCCTACAGAATAACTAATCAATGAGACCCCAACTGCCTGTGCAACCTAATCCCAATCCAAACAATAATAAAGCCTTGCAAGTAATCGATATTCAAATTCAACCTGTCCCCCCTATGCAATGTAATGATATCCATTTACGCTCCGGGAAGATAGTTGAACCCATCATAGATGACATTACTGACTCTGAAAAAGAAGAAACTAGAAAGGAAAAGTCATCCAACAAAGATACTGAAATTCCTGAATCATGTTCTAACAAGACTGTCCAAACAGCAGAGCCACCCTTCCCTGAAAGATTGACTCTTACTAAAATGTTTGAGCCACCAACTTTTAACCTTTTAGGAGAACTGCAGAATTTATATGTCAAAATTACATTATTGCAAGCACTAAGAGATGTCCCTATCTACGCCAGAACTGTTAGGGATATTTGTGTTAGAAAGCCTAGAAGAAAAGCCAAGGAACCCCTCACAGTTCATGTGATGGGAGAACTGACTGCTTTGATGACAGAAAAAGACCCCCTGTGAAATATGGTGACCCTGGTCACCCTACAGTAACAGTTCAGGTCGGAAAAACCTTTGTCTCTAAAGCTCTAGTAGATCTAGGTACAACAATAAATATCATGACACTCGAAACAGCACAATTACTACAGTTGAAACACTTAATTAGGGAAACTCCAACCATTTTAGAGCTGGCTAACCACTCTACAATTAAACCTGAAGGAGTCATTGAAGACCTGGTAATTTTTGTATAATCTTGGAATTGCCTAGCTGACTTTGTGGTGTTACAAACTAAAACAAAGTTGGGGGGTAATCCATTAATTCTAGGAACACCTTTGCTAGCTACAGCAGATGCTTTCATCAGCTATAGGTCTGGATCAATGACAATATCTAATGGGCAGGAAACCAAATAGCTGACTCTTTATCCTCATGCCACACCCATGATTAATAACGATAATTCAATATGGGTAGATTATGAGGATGAGGAAACCCAACCTATTTTAACTATCGGACAAGCTTTAACTCTCAAAGACTCAACCGAAGATGAACTAATCAGCAACTTTATTTCTAAACCTTCTTCGGTTAGCTCACAAATACATAATCACCTCACTACAATCCTAGAATCAGAATCCCAGAACAACCTAGAAACTGAAAATTTACCGTAGATATTAGCTCGCAGTCCTTCCAAAAGTATAACAGTAGAAATCGAACCAGGTAAAACATTAAATATAAATCCTAACCTAACAGATGATCAAAAACAACAGTTAATGAAGCTACTTAAAGAAAATAAAGAGGCATTCGCTTGGGATTATACAGACATGAAAGGGATTTCCCCTGAACTGTGCACTCACCATATTTATATTAAAGAAGGATCCCGGCCAGTTTGTCAACCCCGAAGAAGAATGAACCCCAATCTAAGGGAAATAGTAAAGGAAGAGCTTCAAAAATTGTTAAATGCAGGATTTATATATCCCATATCTGATAGTGAATGGGTTTCTCCGCTAGTAATAGTACCCAAGAAAAATGGGAAATGTCGAGTATGTGTAGACTATAGAGCCCTAAATAAGGCCACCCAGAAGGACCATTTCCCTTTACCATTCATTGATTAGGTATTATATAACTTAGCTGGTAAGAAGTTCTTTTCCTTTTTGGATGGATTTAGCGGATATAATCAGATAAGTGTTGCACCCCAGGACCAGGATAAAACCACTTTTACTAGCCCTTGGGGGCCCTTTGCTTACAGGTTTCTCCCATTTGGGCTATGTAACGCCCCAACAACATTTCAGAGAGCGGTCATAGGGATCTTTTCTGATATGATAAATGATTCCCTAGAAATTTTTATGGACGACTTTACTCCTTATGGAACAACCTTTGAAGATGCTCTACAGAATCTTGGAAAAGAACTTAAGCGGTGTATAGAAGCACATCTTGCCTTAAGTACTGAGAAATGCCATATGATGATGAATGAAGGCATTGTATTAGGCCACTTTGTTTCATTATTAGGAATTCAAGTCGATCCTGCAAAAATACAGGTAATTTTGACCCTCCCTATTCCCAAAACACAGACAGAAGTAAGGAGTTTCTTAGGACATGCAGGGTACTACAGAAGATTTATCAAAGATTTTTCTAAGATAGCTTCCCCTCTGTTTGTGTTATTAATGAAAAACGCTGAATTTAAGTGGCCTGATGACCGTGAAAAAGCATTTGATCAGCTTAAAAATCAATTGTCCATAGCTCCCATTTTGAGAGGACCAGATTGGGCACTCCCCTTTCACATATCCTCTGATGCCTCAGACACTGCCATTGGAGCTGTCCTGGGACAGGAAGAAAATGGTCTTCCCTATTCCATTTATTTCATTAGTAAAAACATGACTCCCACAGAACTTAATTACACGGTCACTGAGAAAGAATTTCTAGCAGTTATTTATGCTATCAACAAATTTAGGCATTACATCACTAGTTATACTACTTTTGTGCATACCGATCACTCGGCCATTAAATACTTAATGAATAAATCAATTACAAATGCTCGAGTCACTAGATGGTTACTGTTATTACAGGAATTTGATATCACAATTGTACACAGACCAGGAAAAGAAAATGTAGTTTCTGAATTTCTTTCTCGGTTGAAAACTAATGAAAATATTCCAGTAGATGAGTCTTTTCCCGATGAGTATTTATTTGCAATCTCTACTCACTCATCTTGGTAAGCAGATATTGCTAACTACTTAGTTGCAGGAAAATTACCATCACACCTATCACACAGAGAAAAAAGGAAAATTATTCAACAGAGCGCTAGGTACAACTCGATAAGCAGATGTCTGTTTCGCAGAGGACTTGATCAGGAGATCCGGAGATGCATTGGTGAAGATCAGATTTATGATCTACTAAAAGCTTGCCACGATGGACCTTGTGGAGGACATTTCGCAGACAAAATAACAACACACAAAGTCCTCAAGATGGGGTATTACTGGCCCTCAATCTTCAAATATGCAAAGAAATATGTCAGGGCTAGTGATAGCTGCCAAAGAATGGGCCAGCCTAACCACAGGGATGAAATGCCACTCAATCCCCAGGTAATTCTTGAACCATTTGAAAGATGGGCAATAGATTTTATAGGTCCCATTAACCCTCCATCTAATCAAAGAATTTACATACTAGTATGTACAGATTACATGACTAAGTGGGTAGAGGCCAAGGCACTTATCAAAGCTAATGAGGAATCAGTATTAACATTTTTATTTGAAGAAATCTTCGTTAGGTATGGGTTGCCTAAGGAGCTAGTTACTGATGGAGGACCTCCTTTTAATTCCCATGGCTTCAAAGGCACATTTCAGAAATACCATATTAAGCATAGAATGACCACACCTTATCACCCCCAGTCAAATGGGCAAGTGGAAAGCACCAACAAAGTCATAGAAGCTATTCTGACAAAAACAATAAAGGAAAACAAGAGGGACTAGTTTCAAAAGTTGCCTGAAGCACTTTGGGCTTATAGAACCACTTGGAAGAACACCACAGGCTTTTCACCCTATGAGTTAGTTTTTGGAAAAAATTTAGTTTTCCCTTTGGAGTTTGAAATCAAAACTTTGAGAACTGCTTTAGCTGTTAACCTTGATTTGACTGATGCACAGACAACTAGGTTGCAGTAGCTGCAGGAGCTAGACAAGAAAAGATTGGATGCCATCCACCAGAAAACCATGATTTTAGCAACAAAGAACCAGATGGCATGACAGAACTATTAAGCAGAATCAGTTCCAGAAAGGTAACTGGGCTTTACTGTATGACTCCCGTTTCGAGAATTTCCAACGTAAATTGAGAACAAGGTGGCTAGGACCTTATTAAATAGATGTTGTATTTCCAAATGGAACAGTTAGACTTTTAACAATTGATGATAATAGGACACCGTTATTAGTGAATGGATACCGACTTCGTCCGTATCAATGACTTGTTTCTAAGGAGGATTTCAAAGTCACCTGCGTGGCAGAACTACAGTATGTTTTCCTGGGGGAATTTGCCTCCCCTCAAGGCACTTAAATTTCTGTTCATTTATTTATACTTAGATTAGATTTCTGAACTAATAATCCCTACCAAGGGGCTTCTATGTTACAATTAGTCGTTTTGCAGATCTTACTTTTGGAGGATGGCTGAGAATGAAAATCCTAAAAGGATCACTTTACAGCTTGGGAACGCTTTTTGGATCATAAGTCAAGTTTTACATAATTTTCCTATTGCTGCAACACCATTTGTTGTTAATGTAATATCATTCCCTGTTTCTGCAACACCACTTCCCATCATTCCCCGTTGCTGCAACACCACTTTCCGTCATTCCCCGTTGCTGCAACACCACTTCCCGTCATTCCCCGTTGCTGCAACACCACTTTCCATCATTCCCCGTTGCTTCAACACCACTTTTTGTCAATACAATATCATTCCCCGTTGCCATAACACCATTTACTGCACGGGCTTATGTTCCAGTAAAACGTCACTTTTCACCAATCCTAACACTTAACGAATCATCATCCTGATGGGACATATTTCGCTGCATTCAAGGGACCAGCCAAGCACTCTAACAAGTACACGTCGTCATTGCTACTCCCCGTAAGATTGCTTGTGTGGTCATGATTAAAAGCCATTCAAATTATGTTTAAGCCAGAAAAGACAAGTTAAGACTTTTTGCGTGCGATTAAAGGTAAAAAGTAAAGGTACGCATGTTTAAGTGTGAATATTAATTTATAGTTAATGCGGAGATGTGATACGACTGTCGAAATCATTATACTACCAATCAAATCATTCAGCCGTAGATTTTGGGGGGATTACCAAAATATCACAATTATTCCACAGCACGTAATCGCCGCCACCCTTATCCCTCGCGGTAACATCTAAAATTTACTCTGCCATGGCATATCCTCATTTGTAATGGTTTGCTCTGTTTCAAACTCAGAAACCAGGCTCTGTATCATGTATTGTTTGCTGAAGTAGCAGCTATGGGAGGAAATCTGATTACCCATGAACCTGGCATGACAGCGTTACTAGAACTCTACCCCAAGGTTTATCAATTTTTTTTGTAGGTAGGATGGGTAGATTACTTCATAAGACTTCCAAACTTCAACACACAGCAAGTGTTGGAGTTTGCATGCAATTTGAGAGAGGGATTTTCGACAGTCCAGGGAGTACGTATACCGGTAACAGAGAAAGATGTAGCCCAAGTCTCTGGGCTACCAACTAACGGTATACGATGGTTCAATAGGAAAATCTTATTTTGAATGCGCAGCAAGGCTTCTTTCTACCAGGCGAACACGTAGAAGATAAAGGCAGAGGGGTCACTCTTCAGTCACTGCCTCCACCATGGTCAAAGGTCGCGGAGTTTGTTAAGAAATACTTAACTTGCGAAGGTTGTTACCATGTAATTTACCAACACGACTTCGTTTTGTTAAATCATTTGAGGCATCGATAGTTCATAAATATGCCCTATTATCTATTGGGTTATCTGAAAAACATGTCACATTATGCTGAAAAAGCGAGGCATCCATCCCTTTCCCTTAAACACCATAGGTTAGTCCAACTCCTGATAAATAGAGGCTTTGCTCTAAATCAACTACCCCCTGTCATTAACCCTCCCCAGCAAATAGAAGAAGATCCTCAGCAGGAGGAGGAAGTTCCCTAGCAGCTGGAACAAATACCTCAGGAAGTTCCCCAGCATCCAAAGCAAATCCCTCAAGAAATTCCTCAGTAATCAACAGTAGAAACACCCCTGCAGAGCACCCCATCCCCCAATGAAGCGCAACCATCTACTCCTGTGCTTCACATCTCTACTGATGATTCTGAGGATAATTCTCCCATTGCTTCTCTTAAAAGAAAAAAACAGCAGCAAACTGAAATTTCACCAAAAAGAAGAAAAACCAGGGCTTCAATCAAAGCAGCTGCTAGTCCTGATAGTTTCTCCAGCCCCAAGGAAAGTGACCAAAAAAGAAAAATTGTTGATTTCCCTACCTCCTTAAAGAGGCAAAGAAAACGGTCAACCCCAGCAGTTAAATTTACCAGCCCTTTGATTTCCACTTCTTCACCTATTATCCTAACACCCCACCGTCCAATTATTCCAGAACAGTCCCCTTCTTCACCCTCTACGGCTGAGATGTAGAGCGTTGACAGCTTTGTGACAGCATTTTCTGAGGCAGTTGATACACAAGAACCAACTGCCGAAAAATCCAAAATAGACACCCAAGATGATATGGGGCAAGTGGCTACTGCACAAGAACCAGCCACTAACCCAATAGGTGATACACAAGAACCACCTGTTGGGGATGCAAATGCCCAAATGAACATGGAACAACAATCCTCTCGTCCACCATAGCCTGCAAACATGTAAGCCCCGCTTACCATAGCCTCCCTGGAGGAAGAAATTGAGCATTTAAAATCTCAGATTAAAGATTATCAACAGGAGATAATAATGGTCGAGGAAGCCTACCAGAATGAATATAATCTCCACTTCCTAGCACGGGTAGCAACAGTAACAGAAAAGAGTCAGTATAATGAGTACATGTGCAGTGAATGTGGAGAATTATACACTCAAGCGAGATATAAGGTAGTACAGGTCCCAATGAATGAAGCTAATCTTCCACCCCCTGCTGCTACAGAAAAACCTGATGTTGTAATCAAAGCTGAACAACCTGCTGTTACACAAGAACCAACAGAGAAAGCAACAGAGGAAATACAACAACCTGCTGCCACACAAGAATCAGCAGGAGTTGCAGGAATAGAAGAAGTAAAACCCACTGTTACACAAGAACCAGCAGGTTTTCCAAAAGCTGTAAAAGAAGAAATACAGCAGCCTATTGTCACACAAGAACCAGCAGGAGCTGCAGGAGCGGAAAAAGAACATCATGTTGTCACACAAGAATCAGCAGGTTTTCCAACAGCTATGGAGGAAGACATGGTACCACCACGGCCCACCCAAACTACTGTAGAACAGAGATCCTTCAAGGAAGCCTTTACACAAACTGAAGTCACTGAACTTCACTGTATGAAGGAAGCATATGCACAGACTGAAGTCACTGGACTCCACTGTGTCAAGGATGCCTTTGCAGAAACTGAAACTCCTTCTGTCAAAAATGCTCACACAGAGACCTCTAGCTTTCAGCAGCTAAAGGATACATGGAAAAGACAATATGAGCTCTCACAAGGAAAGGCATTCCAACAGCAGAAGTCACTCTGGTTCAGTTATGCATATAGAAATTGGGATGCATTGGAATAGTCTAGAGCCCAGCATAAAGAAAACAAGGAGGTAAAAGCTAGGCTATCTCTTGCTTTTGATCTGCTTCATAGGGTATTAGCTACAAGAAAGCCCTCTTTTAACTATGCAGTATTTTTGAGAGAACGCCTGACGTTCTTACAAAAAAAAACAATAAGAGATGGAAGACCTACCAAGTTAATACACCTGACCAGTTTATTGCAACATTCAAGGAAGCACCACATAACGATCAAAACCTGCTTTGTAAACTCTATCTTCACAATGAGGCTATGCCTGAAGATAGAGCGATGAATATACTTCCTGTTGTTGGTGATATTCAATTAAGAGCATTTATCTCTCTTCTAGCTAATCAATTAACTTGGAAAAATGCCTACATGTCAGCAGAACATAATGAGAACAACTGCCTCATGTGGATTCGAAATGAACCACACAATCCAGCCACTTTCATTGCACAACATCGGAATTATGTAAGTAATCCAGAATTGGCTGACCATATAAAGAAGCTACAGGCAGGGGCTTTGCAAGACTGTCAGCATTATGTGAAAACAAAAGGGGCACTAGCTATTGAAGCAAATAAGTTATTCTGGGAACATTGTCCCAGAGAAGGACAAGAATACCACCCCTACAATCCCCTTAATCTCCAGGTAGCGATTTCACGCATAACTTTTCATGTTAAATGTATGGAAAACTGTGCGGGAAATGGATTGGCTACCATTTTCATTTCCCTCTCTTATGGTTACCGGGTCGGAAATACAAAGCTCATTATAAACTAACCAAGAAGCAGGAGGTAGCAGCATGGTAGCAGATACAGAATGTTCAGGGATTCAGATGTAAGTCGGATAAAGCCTTCTCGAGCTACTCTATCAGCAACTTACACTATTCATCCCAGTTTTCTGACTCATATTCAGAATAAACGTTGCATGAGGACATGCAACCCTTTCAGTTGGGGGGGATGTTGGGACTCTGAATTGTCTATTTTTGACCCTACATTTTGCTATGATATTACTCTTTTTTTTTTACCTATGAATTGAAACCCTTGATATCATTCTTGAACTCATCATCCCAAGGTATGAAGTAACTCTCCTCATTTTCTATATGATTAATTATTCAACACATATTCATGTTATCTTTACAATTAATCACCTAAGTCACTGACAGTTGATTGGAATTGTTCAAAGTCCACAGAATCATGAGTCACAGTTGCTGCAACACGAGGAACAACAACTGTACAGTTGTTGCAACACCAGAAGCAGCAACTGACTAAAGTGGGAAATGTCTTAATTCGCAACAACAACTGTCCGAAGCTGGCAAGACTATACTCGGCCGATGATGATAAAGCAGGATCAAGTCAATCCAGCCACAGATGCGGGAACATCAGGAACAACACAAAGTATTTTAAGGACGGTTAAGATGCACCAAATCAGCAACAATAGTAGAGTAACCGAAGATAGCATGAGGAATCCGAGGAGATAGACGAAGATCATCCGTTTTGCAATAGCAGAAAGAATCGATTAACCAAGGATGACAAAGATAATATATGGTTGTAACAGTATGATGTAGCAGGAATCGATTTCCTATTTTTTTACAGGAGAATTAAACTGTAGAACAATCTATTGTAATAGATGTCTCCTCTATAAAGAGGAGACATCTACAGTTGAAAAACTAGCGCGTGATACTGAATCATTGTAATGCTGAAGGTCGGAACTTTTGTTGTAATTGAACTCTTGGCAGATGAATAAAGTTTGGTTCTGAGCATTTTAATTTAGTAATTGTGTGCAAGGGAATCTTGTGAGAGGGACAGGGCCCACCTTCTTCACAAGATTCACCCCATTCTTTTCCTGTTAAGCATGTGTTAATTCTGTATGTGTTAGCCTTGCTTCTAGTATTTTTCTTTTGCTGATACGCTATTCCTTTAATCGATTGGCACTGTGAGAAGTGTGTCACCGGTGAATAGGATTTTGGTGTGTATTGGTGACTGATCACAGAGGCAGGTGTTGGGCGTCCTTATTCTGAGGATAGGGTCCTGGTCCTCTGTTACAACAGCCATCATTTTTCTGCAGATTTGTTATCTCTACTTAATTTCATTTCATTTCTGCAATAGTTTAAGACTGTTGTAACACAGAGTAAGTGTTTGATAGGAATTAGATTTTTTTTACTACATCTTTTAATGCTTTTGAACTTAAAGTACATACAGTACGTGGTCACCTTTGAGATAAAAAGACTTTCCCAGGTTGACAAATTAATGTGGTGATCAACTGTTAATCAATAACAATCCGAGCGACCAACAACAACATGAAGTGTAATAGTCCATAGGGATGTGACGGTCACTGCAACTAGTGTAACAAGGAATATCTATCTAGTATATAGCGAAATAGTCCATGAGGATGTGACAATTATCATAGAAATTACATCACATTCTCAATACGATTACCAAAATAAATGAAACAATTCAACTACTTTAGCACAAATAAAAGAAATCACGAATCACAAACATTCACATAATAGTCTTACAAATATCCATAATCCATGCATGAAGAACATGCTAGCCCAGAAGGATTCTTATATTAAGTAAAATTTACAAGACACATCTATACAATGAACATCACTATCTCCAATAATGGAGCATTGGAGCCACTCCTTACTCCTCAAAATAATCAGTTTATCTCTCTAATGCCTTACAGGAGGAGGCAAGCTGAAAAGTTTTTTTCTTATACAATAAGGGTGTATCTATAATCAAAGGGTGATGCTTCACCTTCCTTGTGACTCTTTGACTACCCTCGTGACTGTTTGACTTCCTATGAATTTTAGACATACATGACTATTCATATTCCATGTGTGTCCTTTGGATTTCCACTTTACAATAAATAATGATGTGGCATATGATGACTTGGGACAAGAAATGACATGACACTACTAACATGGACTACTTGATGATGTGATAGTGCCAAGATATCCTTCTTTCTACTTCTTTATTTGTATCTTATTGAACATATGGTACATGTTCTTCTTCTTCCTCCTCCTTATGGCTTGAATATGAGGAGTCTTCCACGTGATTTTCATCTTCATCTTCTATTAGAGTTCGATGTCCCTTCATCTTCTCACCTGTTGATCATCTTATCTCTTCAGATCCATATGTGCCTTCAAGAATGTCCTCCTTCTCCATTTGATTCTTCATCATCTTCCCATAGCATGATATAGTTCCTACATTTTCAATTCACTCATGACAAGACAACATCAATCCCATAAACCCCTAGTTTAAGATGGTGCACATTGATCCACTGACTGAGCAAAAACTAGGTGACAGGCTAGCAAGGGGGGCCAGTAACTACATAATTTCATAGATGAGGCATTAAGGGTGAATATTGAGCCTTAATACTACACAATGCACAATTTAGGCTAGGCAAAGGAAAAAAATTGCGCAGTCTAGGAGCTCAAAATGATGGGCTGAGGAGACAGACACTAGATCAACCTTTTTCACAGTTCTGGAGGAATTATGAGCCCAGGTGATAGTGCAATTGCACAATTCAAGAGCTGAGGGTTGAGGCTTGAGCCTTGATACTGCACAGTGTGTAGTTCAGGATAGATAGAGAGATAAAATTGTGTATTTTTGGGAGCGCGTGAGGTAGGCTGAGGGGATGGAAAGTAAGAAAAACATTGTGCATTTTTTAGAGACAAGGGAGGCTGGGCTATTATGAAAATGTACAAATAAAGAGCCTAAGGGATGAATTTGAGGCTAGATATTGTGAATTGCGTAGTTGAGGCCAGGCTAGGAGAAGGAATTTTGGAATTATGGGGGTCAAGGCCAGAGCTCTTGCACAAAAACTGCAGAGTGTAGCAGTCCTGGGTGGAAGAAGCTATGCATTGTACAATGCCAAGGGGGTCAGTCACATCGAGAGGACTGAAACTACATAGTGCGTGGTTCAGGGAGGTCGGGTCAAGCTAGTTTACTTAGTCGAGAAGCCTTTCTAGAAATGGCTAAGTGTGATACTGATGAGACTGATGTGAACAATGATAAGAGTTTGACTGTGATCACACAATTAGAATACTTGATGGCTGAACCAAAATACTTCATCCATCACACATGAACAATGTTGTTCCCTCTTTGGGAAAACTTTACAACAAGTTATGAAAAGTGTGACACTTAAGACACACTTTACGCAGGTCATGACAAGACTTGCGTGTCAGTGCTTAAAACTTTGGGAATGGTTGCTTACATTGTTATACCAACTCATTCACATAGAGATAACCCTTTGAAACCAAGAGAAGAAGCATTCAAACATCATTTGATAGCTAACATGAAAAAAATATGATAATTGCTAAAGTGTGAATGACTCTTACGATATGTGAATGACAGTTAAATTAACACATGTCGGAGAAAATATAGCATGAAAATGACAGTATATAGAATGAAAGAAATCAAAAGGGACAACCGAAAACATGAAAGCAATTCTCGGGAAAACAAAGATGCGTGGGAGTGACAATTTGCAAAACTTACTGGAATAGAAGTTCAAATGCAACTATAATGTGAGAAACTATCATTGTCAATTTGCACTAACTGTCAACATGGATTGGACATCACACAAGCCCAGCCTTGATGGAATGTTCCATACTTTTCCAAGCTTGCATAAAATAATGCACCCATGAATTTGTTTTGGACTAAGCATGTGTGAGCAAGTGACTTTGAGACTTCCAATCGAAGAAGGGAGCTTAAAAGCATCAACTGACCAAGAAGTTACTATGGAATGACCGATCACAAGATCCATAGTAGGCTCCAAAAGCTTAGTGTATGAAAAATTTTGGAGGGTGCTTTTCGCAGCGGCAGCACTTGGTGACACACTGGTAAAAATATAGCTTCTCTTCCTTGGTCAATTCTTTTGTGCGGGGTCTAGTTCTTCAGGAAGTATTGATTCATTGTTCAAATTACTAGGGCTTCCCCACTTAACCCATTCATAAAAAATAGTCCCCTTCATTCCCTTACTCAGTTAAAAACAAACATAACATTAGTTACCACACAATGTTTTGAATTAGGATAGGGTAATGAAGTTCACGAGCTTTAGTTTTTTTAGTATATTTTTCATCTTTGGTGTTGCACCACTGCCAGCATGCCTAGAGAGTACCTCAACGGAGTCACTATAGGAACATAAACATTGCTTCGATCCTAATGATCTTAGATAACACCTCATCGGATTTGCTTGCTTTGCCTCTTTGTGCAAGAAGCATTTTTCTTCTTTCTCCTTTATTTATTTATTTCAAGAGGAATGTGCATCGATACATATTTGTTGATGGGAAGAAGAGGGATCCCAACTTATTGAGAGCAAGAGAGGTTGTCCCTTCAGAGAAGCATATGTAAGACCTATGGTATTAGTTTTCTCGTTAATATTTCCCCCTTTTCCTTCTCTACTTTTATGGATCAACTCAAAAACACTGAAACATAAAATTGAGTCTAGTCATAAGGTTTCTAGAATAGAAAAGTGGATCATGTTTTAACACATGGTTTTCTTAATGAAAGGATCATATTTTCTGTCAGAACATTATCAACCAAACGATGTAACACAAACAAGGAAGAAGGACAAAGATTTACCCAAATTTTGTAGTGTCACAAAGTCCTTTTTAATTTTTCCACATTCTCTTTGAGCTAACAGAGCATCTTCATGCATGGTCTCACAAAAAGCAAGGAAAGAAAACACACAACGTGGAAACAAAAATATAAGGCAAGAAAAATAATCTAAACCAAAGCATAAAGCAAGAGAAAGGTAAGATAAGGCAAGAGAGACTAAAGAGAACAAGCACAGGATGGGTGGAAGAGAGGGAAAACTAGGATGCAACTAATCCTACTCCTAACCTAACAGTTAGTAGGTTTGGATCATGTATAATGAAATTCCCAATGTATCCACCGTAATTGTTCTCAACCTACAATCACAAAGGTACGATTGATTTAAATAGACATAAAGTAATGTGCAAGAGAAAATATGAGATCTTCAATAATTTTCACAACAAAAGGAAGGTCTTCACTATGGGTAGAAATATGTGTTACAACCACTTCTTTCATCAAATTGACTTTCTTACCTTTTCAATGAATACCAAATTTTAGCAAAACTCAGAAGCTTATCACGGATGTATCTCCATATGCACTAAGCTCCTTAGCAAATGAGAAGGAAAATTGAAACATTTTATTTGCGATGTAGCTTGGCAGGTAAGATTGTTCCAACCATTCAATGATTGGATTGCAAAATTCATAATGATCCTCTTGAAAACCCATAAATATTTGGAAAGATGAATTTTCAGTTAGAGGCAAGTGTTGGGCATGGCCCAACTTGCTACAAGTTTTGGGTAAAATACCCCACAGAAGAAGGAGCGGAACGTGTGGAGCTCACGAAGGTATATTCATCACGTGGTATTTTACAACTTTGGGGATGGGACAAAGCCCTTATTTTGTAATTGGTATCAGGTTTTATTCCTTGCTTTGTGGATCCATGCTATGTGGATGATGGTTTTTGTAAATATAAAATGAATATAAGGAGAAGGCTCTGCAACTGTAGTCTATAATTTTGGGGAAGGCTCCGCAACTGAGTGCGTGGAGGCCTAGAAGAGTTTGTAGCTCACTGCACAGACCACCTACAGCTTGGTGCATAGGTCGAAGATGTATATTTACTAAAAATTATATTAATAAAGAGAAATTTTGGTGAATAACTATTTATCTTTCTATTCTTAGCCTTTACTGTTGTTAGTATCGTTATGTATGCTTTCATTGAATTATGCAAAGAACTATAAGATATACTATTATTTGTTAGAGTTTATGGGTTTAATGTGATTCTGTTGAATTAATCATCTGCATGAAGTACTTATGCACGTGAAGTTATCAAATCAATATAGAGTAGAAGTAAATACACGGTGCCATTGCGTGATATCCCTTTGGTTGCAGAAGCCTCGTTTTGTAGCCTCCCATAACTACTTTGGGTGAGACTGCGATCTGCTTGCAGGTCGTTGCTGAAGAGCTAGTATTTAAGGGTCTTGTTGGTGCGCAACACACTCAGAACTTGGGTCAACCCCCCATCGAACCAACAAATGGTTCCATTTGTGCATCTGCATCCTACACCACATTTTACACTTTGTTGCCTAAAGAGATCATAAATTGTGCTTAAGTGAAGAAGAGTTATTGCATGTCTAAGAGGGGTTGGGAAGAATTTGTTAGGATATTTAAAAAGAAAGGGCTAGCTAGTATCATGGAGTCACAAGCAAGAAAGACCGCAGGGGCGAATGTACCCTCATCCCCAACACGCTTAAGGTTACCAAGAAAGGTGCCTGTATAACCACAAGCACAGGCACAACCACAATCATAGTTGCAGAAGACGAAGGATAAGAGACTATTTGAGGTGTCTACAACAAAATTAAGAACATCACCATGGAAGAAAAAATAGAAGGAAGTACGGATGGAGAACATGGAGGATGAAGAAAAAAATCCGATGCAAAAAGGAAAGAAACTGATTCAACAAGAGGGACACTAGTAGGTCCACGAGAGTGAGGAAGAAGCTGAGTTTCAGTGGAAGGAGACAGAGGATGTGGAGATTCCCTCTGTGATCCCAGTGTACATGCCATCGAGAAATTTGGGTGAAAAGTTGGTTATGGAGCAAAAGGAAGGGAATTTCCTACCTATATGCCACTATTTGTAGAGGATGATCCTTTTGAAGGAAAAGTGTTGTGGAAGATTCCCCAACTTAAAATGGAAGACTAGGATTCCAATGACATAAGAAAGTACCCATAGTTTGAGCACAGTAGGTACTAGAAGAAAGTCTACTAACAAGACAACATATTTACAAGATTGGAACTGCAGCAATGGGTTGCAGGAGTGAAGAGAGTAAGGCTTGTGAACATATTGAATGTGCCACACTTCAGTCGAATTCCATTCAGTACAATCTGTTTGCATAAGCTCCTCACACTAGTACATGATGATTGCATTTGGCTAAGGATGAGGATCCCAATTGATGAGATGCTCATGAGGAGAATAACAACACTATCATATCAAGTAAAGGACCCCACAGACGAATTCCTGGGTAAGAAAAAAGACAGTGAGATGGCCCAGATGATGAAACAGAAGGTTCTATTAGTGAATAAATCATGTGGATATGAGATAAACTCTATCGAGGATCAAGGTGTGTGCTTCAATGCACATATCTTAATGGGGAAGATCACAAGGAAGTTTATGGCCAGTTAGGTGTCTGCAGTAGTAGTGTCATTGGTAGAGTAGTGCAGTGTAGGGGTCGAGTTCATTTGGGATGCCTATCCATGCAGAGAGTTTTTGATGGATTTTAGGGAAGCACAAGAAGAACGTAATACTTTCCACTATGTCTGGTTGCAAGTTCTTATCTCTCTTGTTGCATGGAAGGAGCCAGAATATTCTCAATTTCTGATTGTTAAGGTATATGTGTGTCAAGTAACCAGGTATGCTTCACTATGGTTTACAAAAGAGCCAGCGTGCGCAGAAGAAAACAAGATCTTCTTTGTGGTGATGGCGATGGATCTGCATATGGTGGTGAATCAGTATCCTAGATTGTCACTGAGGTTGTATAAATAATATTGTCATATTGCAGAGTTCAAGGTATAATTTTGGAGGGCCTATGTGAAAGTGATGAAGGAGACAATAGAGACATGGAATCCATTTCCATTCCTAGTAATAGAAGGTGATATCCTCGTGGTAGTGCAAGATTGGCTGCAGGAATGGATGACTCCACTGAGTGGACTGGTTGGAGTAGTTGGAACAGAGAAGGGTACCTCGCATGGTGTGTGGACGAGTAGAAAATATGTTGATGAAGAGACAGAAGAAATAAGGCGAGGATAGGAACACGAAGAACACCTCAGCAATGCGGAGGTATCAGAAGATTCACCTTTTTTGGTGAAAATGCATCCAAGAAAGAAGTAGAAGGTGGATAAGAATAAGGGAGCAATGTTGCTTGTCCTCATTGATAGGGACATCAATGACATAGCATAAAAGATCCAAGAGATGAACATAGAAACCGAGGACAAGATTGATGATCACTACAAAGTGATATTGGTTGAGGTGTAACAGGGCATCGAGGAACTGAAGGTGTTTCTGCAAGAAGTAAGGAAACCAGAATAGGTAACCCATCCATTGCAATTAGAAGAAATTCTAGAAACATCTTACAGAGTTATGATGTCACACATTCCAGCTGGGGCACTGAAGTTTGAAGTTGTAGTAGACAAAGAGTGAGCCAAAGTGTGGCATATTGTTCAAATGAATGTTACTACACTACCACTCTAAATGTTGCATGAATTTCACCAAGGTATCACCACATAATTGTAAGAACAGGAGTAACATATGTCGTTGTTAAAATCATAGGCAGAGTAAAAAAAACATTGATGAAGAAACAACTAGAGAAATTGGCTAAGGATTGGGAGGAAAGAAGGAAACAACAAGAACAACTTGAGAAATACATTGTTGATACTTGCACCAGTGATAGTTTCAAACATGCAGGTCTGTGAGGATGAACCACCAGCAGAAAAGGTCACAAAGCTCACCCCCACGATCAAGGACTCAAAGCATACTATGGCTAAGCTAAAATTTGAATATGAAGTGTGGATATGAGAGCTATGAATGAGGCTGTAGCCAATGATTCCACCAGAGGTTCGGGAAAAGAGACAAAGTGACCTTAGCACAACATTGAAAGGCATATCTGATGCGATGGAATATTGTGGAAAAATGCTTGACGATACGATGAAGATTTGGGCCTCACTCTAGGAGGATCCAAACTTCCTGAAGATTAAGGAGGAACTGCAGGCCAAGCATAAGCAGCATGATTAAATCTTGAAATCTATGAAGACCTTACCAGTCTTGCGGAGGCTTTCCATCATTACTGAAGGAAAGAACCTCTAGGCACAAATAGATGATCTTCAGAGGAACACATAGATCTTGCAAGAGAGGACTCAGCCATGGCAGGAGGAAGCCTTGCAACTTGCATAGGTAGTGGATGAGAGGTTGAAGGAACTGAAGAGAAGGGAAGTAGAAATACTGCAAATACTATTGGCCCTACTATAGAAGCTTTGTTGAAGGAGGCACGCTAGGAAGAAAAATTGATGGCAGAAATGGTCCAGCAGTACAACATAGAGTAAAATGGGATCGAAACAAAGATCAAGGGCACTGAAGCTGAGTGACTCAGGATGAGTCACGGGTGAGTGTTGTGGGTCTATTAGGCATGGCCCAACTTGTTCCAAGTTTTGGGTAAAAGACCCCACAGAAGGAGCAGACCGCGTAAAGTTCACGAAGGCATATTCATCGCGCGGTCATTTAGGACTTTGTAATGGGTATCAGATATTAGTCCTTGTTTTCTAGATCCATGGTATGTGGACCATGGATTTTGTGAAGACAAAATGTATATAAGGAGATACAATACTTTGTAATGGAATGATAGATAATATCATCATATGTGAATTGAATCCATGTATTCACATCTGTAGTCTGTAATTTTGGGGAAGGCTCTACAGCTGAGTGCATGGAGACTTGGAAGAGTCTACAGTTGAATTTGTAGACCACCTGTAGCTAGGTGTGCAGGTCGAAGACGTATATGTACTGAAGATTTATATTAATAAAGAGGAATTTTTGGTGAATAATTGTATATCTTTCTATGTTTAGTCTTTGTTGTTGTTAGCATCGTTATGTATGATTTTCACTAAATTATGTGAAGAATTGTAAGATATACTTTTATTTGTTAGAGTTTGTGGGTTTAATGTGATTATGTTGAACTAATCATTTGTGTGAAGTCCTGATGCATGCGAATTTATCAGATCAATATAGAGTAGAAGTAAATACACGGTGCCACTACTTAGATATCCCTTCGATTGTAGAAGCCTGGTTCTATGAGCTCCCATAACTACTTCAGGTGAGACTTTGATCTGCTTATGGGTTGTTTCTGGAAGGGCCATTAGTTGAGTGTTTTGTTGGTGCGCAACACATTCTAAACCTGGATCAAGCCCCCCTCAAACTAATAGCAGTGGATTACTATGGGAATCTTGTGACTGAAAATAAATCTAATCATATTCGGTAGTCATGTCGAGATGGAGAGGACCTAACATAGCCATTAGTGAAGGTGGGAGTGCATGAAATGCTCGAAAAAAATATGAATAGTGAGATATTGAATGATGAAGATTGAAGGATGTAAAACAACTGACATTGGATGTGTTGATGGAAAAGTGGTAGGCTGAATGACAGTCATGGGTGACTGAATAATGATTGGATGAGCTGATTAAAGCATCAAATTCCCAATTTGTAATTAACCAAGATAAATAAATTTGGAAATATCTACAAATGCTCTGAACAATCAAAGCAAATTCCTCGCAAGCCAAATGTGACAAATCATTTTCCAATAGCTGGTGAAAAATTGTGCAAGCATCTTAATCATAAAAATAATTTTAAAGGGATGTCGACACAACAAATACATGATACTAGTTAGGAAATGGTGAATGGAGAAGAACTTCATTCGTGTGATAACTCGTGCATCCATTATTACTTGAGGATTTTAGGTGAAATGAAGGGGAAAGTTTACAATATAACATTCACAAGAAAAATCGGGAGCTGATTATTAAAAGATGAATCTGATAGGCATGATTCCTTCGGCCAAAGATAGTCTTTCAAATGAGTATATTTGAAATTCCATGATTATATTAGAGATACACATTCCAAACACGAGTTTTATGCGAGAGATTTACATGAAGATGAATCAACTAAAGAAGATTCTTAAATCTGATCAGAATCCAGATCTCGAAAGTTTGAAAGATTACATCTGAAATACCAAATATATTTCAGAAAGAGATATTCATCAAGTGAAACTATGGAAAGAGAGGGATTGTACGAAAGAAACTATATATGACTTATTTCAGTTGTCTTACTAGAGTTGTGAGATCCTGACATAACCATCAATGCAAGTTGAAGTGCCACGACTTCCAGACAAGTCCCGAAACTTTCAAGGATTGTAAAATCACATATTCAATATTGAAACAAATTGTGCATGGTGTGAGGATAGATACTACCTTTGGTTTCAATAAGACCACTACTCACTCGATTGCAGCCATCTCTATCATTGATTTGACCGTATTTTTCAACTTGAACAACCTAATTACTCTAGCTGAAATATTCTTCAGATCACAAATTTAAAGATAAATGAATCGAGGAAATTTTGGGAGTAAGCTGATTTGAAGAGTTTTCTTCATATGAGATAAGATATGATGAGGGATGGGAAGAGTACTCAATGACTTCATTGTTTTCAATTTCATCATGGATGATCTCACCACATTGTCCCAATTGAGAGGTTGACTCATCATATGAAGGACTGGAAGAACATGAAGTATCCCCATCAGAAGTAGATTCATCACGAACAGTAGAGCGCAAGGAATAGTGAGATGAAGAGGAATTTTTGATAAGCACATCTTCTTTGACAGAATCATATTTTGGATCTAAGGTATAATCTTCATGAAAAACCAAAATATCACCTGATACACTTGAACATTTGTGATCACATACATCAATAAAGTCATCATGATTATAATGATTGTTTCCCAAGACTATAGATTGATTGAAATAATTAATTACATTTGATTTATTGCCAAGATTAGTAGATTGAAAATCATCCAAGAATGGAAATGCATCATCTTCAAATGGAGGATTTTTTTAAATAGAAGAAATAATGAAAACATATTTACCTTCCTTCTCCTTTTCTTGTGTCAAGTGACTGCCTTGTTCCTGATCGCAAGTTGAACCAACAACACGAAAATCAAGAGAGTGTAAAAGGCTAGCTTGTGGAGCAGATTGATAGGACGGATCACAGTACAAAAATTCATGGCATGTAGATGATAGAGGATCAAAAAAATCTAGATTAGATTGGAGGCTAGAATTTCTGAATGATAACATCATATTGCGGAATGGATAATTTAGTCTTCCCCATGGGATTCATGAGCCATTCTGGGATTTCCTCCATTGAATCTAAGTTATGAGAAACGGAAGAAGAATGAGAAGATGGATTAGAAATTTTATTTGTGGATTTTTCAACTTTATTACCATCTCATAGAGGCACCTTCATCGGAACTAGAAAAGGATGAGGACAAAGAACAAAAGGAGCAGTAAAATCATCTTCTGAAATTAGAGGTGTCTCATGATTCACAAGAGTTTGGGAAGTAGGAAAATAAAGGGGTTCAAGTTCATCATGTAAAGAGATAAGAACCAAGCACTCAAAATCTTGTTTCAAGAAATCCTTATTCATGCCTTCTTCAAAATTTTCACAACAAAGGTGAAGGAATAGATCAGAAAATTCCTTAACTAATTCATTAGGTTTCATTCTTAAGAAATTGATTTTTTTACAAACATCTTAGTGATTATAATTATCAAAGGCTTGATGAAGCTTCCCAAGGAAATGATGAAGGGAATGGATGGAATCAGGTGGAAAGGTATGGAACCATCGATTAGTATGGCCTTCAAGAGTGAGCACGAAAAGCACACAAGAAAAATCTTCATCATTGATTTCGTAAGATTCACAAGATTTAAGAAAATCATAAATGTGCTTGGTTATGGATGTTCCATCCTCACCCTCAAACTTTAACTAGGACAAGTGATAGAGAGGCTCATCAAGGATTGAAAATTGATAAATGGAAAAATTAGAGAAACAACCCGGGAGTAATATTTGAGGATGAACCATTTTAGATAAGAGGCTCAAACTAGATTCAATGGGCTCAACTTTTCATCTAGCCCTCCTTCTAATGTAATTTTTTATGGTGCTAGAAATCCATCAACCAAGGGGTCTCCCTGATGTGAATTCACAATTAGGCATCAATTGTTTGGAGTAGGAGCCCCGTCGGGAATATCGACCTGGTTTCCATGTATTCTTATAATTTTTCCTTGGTTCTAATTGTCGATAAAAGAGTTGAATGCATGGTCCATTCGAAAAGCAAGGGGGTGTGCCTGTTGGGTGTTCAATCATATGTGTGTCAAAGTTATTTCACTGAGGAGGGGAGGAAAAGTGATCCTTGAAGAGAAAGGTAGTAGTACCACCCTAGTAGAGACACACATGAACAAGAAGGATCTGTACAACATCAAGTGGAGTAGCCCATAGAGATGCGACGATCATTGCAACCAATGTAACAAGGAATATTTGTCTAATATCCAATGGCATAGTCCACAAGGATGTTACAACAATCATAGAAATTACATCACATTCTCAATATGATAAGTACCATAACTGAAATAGTTCCACTACTTTAGCATATATGAAGGAAAACATGAATTACAAACATTCACAGAATAGTCTCACAAGTATCCATAATCCATGCATGAAGAACTTTTTGGCCCATAAGGATTCTTATATTAAGTAAAAGTTCTAAGACACATGTATACAATGAACATTGCTAGCTCCAATAGTGGAGCATTCGAGCCACTCCTTGCTCCTTAAAAGAACTAGCCTATCTCTCTAATACCTTGTGGGAGGAGCCAAGGTAAAAACTCCTTTGCTCATATAATCAGGGTGTATATATAACCAAAGGGTAATGCATCACCCTCTTTGTGACTCTTTGACTACCCTCATGACTGTTTGACTTCCTATGAATTTTTGACTTACATGACTTTTCATATTCCATGTGTGTGCTTTGGACTTCCACATTACAATACATTTCAAATAGGTAATTACGTAATCCACAATAATGTTGTGGCATATGATGAATTGTGATAGGGCATGACTTGACACTGATGACATGGAATGCATGATGATGTCACTGTACCAAATTGTCCTTCTTATTGGTTCTTTCTTTGTGTCTTCTTGAATAGATGGTACATGTTCCTCTTATTCATCCTCGTTATGGCTTAAAGATGAGGAGTCTTCCACATGATCTTGATCCTCATCTTTTGTTAGAGCTCCATGTTCCCTCGTCTTCTCACCTGCTGATCATCTTATCCCTTCAACTCCATATGTGTCTTCTAACATTTCCTCCTTCTTTGTTTCCATCTTCATCATCTTTCCATAGCATGATAGGGTTCCTACATCTGCAATTCACTCATGACAAGACGACATGAGTCTGATAAACGCATAGTCTAAGAGGGTACACATTGATCCACTAACTGAGCCGAAATTGGGTGATAGATTGGGAAAGAGGCTTAGTAACTACAAAATTTCATAGCTCAGAAGGACAGGGGAGATGCTTGAGCCTTGAGACTGTGCAAATTGTAGTTGAGTCTCATTTAATGAAGAAAATTACGCAGTCTGAGAGCTTAGGATGATAAGCTGAGGGGATAGGAGCTGGGTCAGCCTTTTATGTACTTATGGAGGACATATGAGCCTAGGTGACTGCACAATTTCATAATTCAAGAGCTCAGGGATGAGCCTTGATCCTTGAGATTGTGCAGCGCACAGTTCTGGATGGGATGAGGGAGAAAATTGTGCAGTTCTAGGTTCCAGTGAGGTAGGTTGATGGGATGGACAATGAGTGAACACACTGCGCAGTTCCAGGAGATAAGGGAGGATAGGCTATTGTGTATATGCTCAGATAAGGAGCTCAAGGGATGAGCTTGAGACTAGATATTGTGAAGTGCACAAATTAGGCTAGGCTGGGAAAAGGAATTGTGCAATTTTGGAGGTCAAGGTCGAAGCTTGAGCACGAAAACTACGCAGTGCAGTAGTATTGGGAGGAAGGAACTATGCGTTACAGAATTCTAAGGGGGAAGGTCATAGCTAAAGGAATAAAACTATAGAGTGCACAGTTTAGGGAGGCCAGGTGAAGCTATATTTCCTAGACAGTAAGCCTTTCGAGGAATGGCTAAATGTGAGACTAGTGAAACTGATGTGAATAGTGATAAGACTACTACTGTGATTACACAATTAGAGTACTTGATGACTCAACTAACATAGATCATCCAACACACACGAATAATTCATTTTCCTTTGTGTGACAACTTTATGACAAGTTACGACAAGTGTGACACTTAAGATACACTTTACGACGACTGTGCCGAAACTTGTGTGACAATTCTTAAAACTTTGGGAATGGTTGTGACTGATGTTTACATTGTTAGACCAGCTCACTCACATAGATAACCCCTTGAAACCACTAAAACTAACATTCATACATCGTGTGAAAACTAACATGCCAAAAAGACAACAATTGCTAAAGTGCGAACGACTCTTGCGATTTGTGAATGAGAATAAATGTAACACATCCCAGAGAAAATATAACATGAAAAAAACACTAGTTAGAGTGAAAACACGTGAAAGAGATAGCCAAAAACATTAAGGTGATAATCGTGAAAACAAAGGTTCACAGGAGCGACAGTTTGCAAAACTCGCCGAATTAGAAGTAGAAACGCATCTATAATCTGAGAAACTATCATTGTCAGTGCACACTGAATTTCATCATGGATTGGACATCACACAAGCACGTTCTTGATGGATCATTCTATGCTTATCCAAGATTGTGTAAAAGAATGTGCTCATGAACTTGTTGCGGATTGGTGTTGTGTGAGCAAGTGACTTTGACTCTTCTAATCCAAGAAGGTAGCTTAAAAGCATCAACTGACCAAGAAGTGACTATGGAATGACTAATTGCAAGATCCATAGTAGGCTCCAAAATTTGAGTGTATGAAAAAATTTGGAGGGCTTTTGTCACAGCGACAACTGGATCTTACAAAGAAACATAGGGGATTGGTCTCTCCTATAGGTTAGTTCCTACAAAATAGAAAAGGGGATCAATGTCTCTTACAGGTCAGTGGCTACAAATCAACAAAAGGGATTGGTGTCTCCTGTAGGTTGGTGTCTACAAATAGATGTAATAGTAGGTTGGTTCTTACAAGATATGTCATATAAATAAGTTTTGTGGTTTTCTCTCGTAAGTGAATCCACATATATGTTGTGTTACTTGTTCAATATATGAGATTGATGTTTTATGATGTTTGGCTTTAATAAGTTAAAATTTTCATTATACTAATTCACCCTCATTCTCAGTATAATTGTGAATTTCAACACATTGCTTGTAGGATATTAAATAATACCGCTAAAAAGCCATCTCAAAATCCTTTTGTTGAACCCAATTTCACACTAATAACCCCTCCCCCCATTTCAAAACACATGCTTTCACAATTTTAAAACCCTTGTATAAATGAATGTGGTAAGATATTGAGATATTGATCAGCAAGGTGAGCCCTTGTGATTTAGATAATTATATCTTAAAAATGTAGTTTTGTGATATATCTTAGTTAATAAGATATATACCCACAATAATATTACATACTATGATTAGAATAATGTTGCTATTTCCATTGTACAATACAATAGAAGGCTTCTTATTATAGGAAGGAATTAGAAATTTTTCATACACAAGGTCTTTAGGTATAATTAAGGTTAGAATAAACTGCACTAGGACAACAATCATGCATTCAATTTCTTGGAGCAATGCAAAACTAGATCATACAAATTTTTAGTGTGATCATCTACTCATTCTTATTAATCTAGTGATGATATATGTATATTCAATTCCAATTTTTTGTTATTAATACTCTATATACTTTGATTCTTAGTTGACTTTGTAACAACTTCCTATTTTACATCTTAATTAAGAATACCTAATTTTCATTAACATGTTTTGGAGGTTTCCATGAAATGTTCACCTTAATGGAAATGCATCTTCCTTTTCGAATTTTCAAATATATATCTTACTCATTGTTTATCTTCTTTGACTTTTCAAATATATGTCTTACTCATTTTCTGTCTAATCTTTGTTATCTATGACTATTTGCATTGTTTCCATGTTTCACTCTTTATTACACTCTCTCTGTGTTATTTACGATTATCTGCATCATCTCCATGTCTTACTCCATGTTGCACTTCCATCTTTCTCATTACCATGCATGGACTAACATCATTGTCGTTATTTCTCCCGCCAACCTCCCTTTATTTGATCATTGTTTATTTCGTCATTTATTTCCTTCTTTTATATTTAAATTTTATATTATACCTTTCTTGTATCCTTAGTGCACTTCAATATGAGACATTTCCCTTTTATTACACTTAATCAACACTCTTATTTTTCCATGGTTAATATATGCCCGTGGTTATCATGTCTTTGGTTAATATATATGCCCATGGTTATCATGTCTCTAGTTAATATATATGCCCATGGTTGTCATGTTTATGGTTAATATATATGCCAATAGTTATCATGTCTCTTGTTAATATATATGCCCATGGTTATTGCAAACAAGCTCTTGGTTGAACTTATACTATTAGGGAATGAATGTTGTGAAAATCTCCACATTCATTCAAAGGGCGTGCAATATGACATTTAAAGTAAGATATAGGACATTTAGAGAATCATAGGGATAAACGACAACGACCATCCTGTTTACAACTCCATACACATATTGGTTCAAACGTTGATGCAATGCTCCACTAATATTTATAATGGTGACCCAAGATGTATGTGGAGCAAATACTTCTGTTATAAAATTCATTTTCAATATTATTTTACACGGTCATGAATCCAGACTTACCATCCATGACATGGAAAGCATTATACAGACAGGACAGTGGAAAGCATTATCAAGAGACCATAGTTGTCTTCTTTTAAATGTGTCCAATAAAACTTGGGATGGATGGATTTCCAGCGATACTTGTAACTAGAATACCAACCAATGTGGAAATAGTAATATTGGTGAATATAATGCTATGGAAAAAGCTGCTCTGGCGGCAAACCTACAAGTTACATGATCCCAGAAGTGTACGTGAATGTCACTCAAAATGCCAGCAGCAATTTTTTTTGTAAGGACTAATTTGGTTTCATGTATATAAGCATCACTTCTCCCTCTTTTCCAAACTCAGATTACACCACCGTACATACACATAAAGAGATAGAGAGGTGGACGACCCCACTCGAAATAATGAAAATCTGGAATTCATGGTGTTTTTACAGTTTGAGTAGACCCTTGTTTGGCGTTATTGCTTTTAGCTTTCATTAATTTGTCAAGCTCTTCACCCCCTCCAACCTCTTCGAGCTCCTGCAATACGGTCCACTCAGAGATTAAATAATAGATGACTGTAAAATGAACAGGAATATTTGAACAAGAAACAAATGAAGTTGATAGGAGTTTGGCAGCAATGACATGACTCACTTTTGGTCCGAGGAAGAGACCATAAGGAACTCCATTATACTTATCTGCATGGTGCAGCTGCAATTGAATTGCAACATGTGTACATGATCAGCTTTATTTCCTTCAACTTCTGAGTCTTTTCTTGTTGACAGAGGAAGATTATTGACAAAACTCTGATCTTTTTCTTGTTGACAAAGGAAGAATATTGACAAACCTGATGTGCAGCTGCAACCCTCTGAAGATATGGAACATTTGCTATGGGTCCCACTGGAAAACGACGGTGAACAAGGCCGTCATGCACAAACATATATGCCATACCAAATACAGTGATCCCCAGGCCCTGAAAAACAAATAATCCACAGATTACCATGGAAAAATTAGACTGTGGTCTTAACTTGACCAAGACCGTGACCACAAGACTGTTGGAACTGTTGTTATAGTATATATTTTAGAGGAAACTCAGAATCAGATAACGAAAAACCAAAACATCAGGAATTTCAGTAAGGTTTGAGAAACTGGGATCAGAACCTACAGCTCCAAAGCATAGGCCTGGCACAAAGCCTTTGTTGAAAAATCCATAAGATAACAGGGCAATGGCCGGGACAGCATTAGTAATAGCACACACATCATTCAGCTCGAAGGGGCCTTCCCTTGTTCTGTGATGAGACTGCCACACACCCATGTTAACACAATAGTTCATTACATGTCACTATGTTATTTCACAGAGTTTGATCTAAGGATTGAAGATGTAATAACAAAGAATTGACAGAGAAAATTTAGTACCTCGTGCATACTCCATAAAGAAGAATGCCAGAGAGCTCGATGTGCCCAACGAGCCCAGGCCTCCATTCCAACCTGCAGGAGAATTTTATCATTTCTTTCATCATGATCACTTGACCTAACCATATATTTTTCTCTAAATGTACTTTGTCAGTGAGTCTTACCGTTGCTCCAACAGCTAAAGAAAATGTGCCAAAAATCTCAGTCAAAGGAACCTCCCCACCCTGGAGCAGAACAACAATAATAAATCCACTTGTGATGAATCATTCATTGAGGATGTCATGATAAAAGTTTATCAAAAGAGTGGGATACAGTTTTAGATATACATTATTTAAGCTAATACCTACCGTACAAAATTCTTCAGATGATTGAGATAAGCATTCAGTGTTGGGTGTAGACCAGCATATGTATTTTAATCGAATTTATAAAGCAGAAAGAGGGATTTATTATATTAGAAAATGAAAGTGCAAAGCTAACCTCTCCACCATCGTTACCTTATTCCTTATTAATAAGTATTAAGATTTACACAGGATTTATTATATTAGAAAATGAAAGTGCAAAACTAACCTTTCCACCATCATTATCTTATTAATATGTATTAAGAGACATTTGTTTATTTCATTATCTTATTAATATGTATCTTCTTATTATCTATTAAGATTTACACAGACATTTGTTTATTGATTGAGGCTACATTAATGATTTTATAGTTTAGTTTAGGCATTTATTTATTTATTGAGCTTAGAGGTTTATTTTGGGCCAGTATAGTTTAGCTTAGTCATTTGTTTATTTATTGAGGGAGGTTTCTTTTAGGCCCAGTCATTCTACAGCCTAGCCTAGTATGCAGCCTAGTATGATGTGTAAGTATGTCTGTCAGTCATCAAAATTGAAATTGAAATTGAAATTTTGCTCATGCCTACCAAAACAAAAAAATCTAAAAATCTAAAACAAAAAATTTAAATAAGTATCAAAATATTTAAATAATATCTGTTCATAAAAAAATTGAAAAGTGAAGAAATTAGATGTATCTCTGCTCATGTTCATAAAAAAATTGAAAAGTGAAGAAATTAGAAAAATCTAAAATGTATCTCTGCTCATGTTATATATATGTTATATATTCATAATTAAGATAGATCTATACTGATTACTACTATCAGCCTAGGCCTAATCTTTCAGAATGAAATGCTATTCTTAGATTATACTATGCTCAGTCAAACCTGAAAATCCATTAGTTAATTCAAGCCAAAATAACTTCCATCCTCCACCTAAAAGCGACCTCAACCCAAAAGAAAATCCATAAGATAGTTAATTCGACCCAAAATAACTCCGATCCTCAACCTAAAAGCGACCTCAACCCAAAAGCGCACCTGAGAGTTTCATCCATCCCCTCTGAGTTCCATCCATCCCTTCTTATTGGGGTTATTAACATTCACATATTGACATTTCCTTAGACAGGCATGGAATTACCTGTACTTGCCAAACAAAACGATAGTAGACTGCTCCTGCTGCCATGGAAGTGATCCCAACACTGGACGCAATCGCAGCAAACAAATATGCATATCGTTCAGCCTTCTTCCTTACTCTTTGACCAGACACTTTTCTCAGGTTTTCATCCCTTTTCATTAACTCAGATGCCAACTTTGACTGCAAAGGCTCATCAATAATTTCTTTCTCTGCTTCGGTCTGGGGAGATGTCTCTTTCATTCTCATTTTGCATAATGCCAACCTTGCTAATCGATAAGTTGCAGGAGCAGTCCCGATATTCTCTAGACCAAGACCAAGAATTTCTCGTCTCGGAGAAGGTCTGCTCATGAAAAGTTTTACGGCAGTCTGGTTAGGTACTTTACTGCTGCTCGCCGGCAAATTTGAATTCATCTCTGCAATTCTTTCTGTAAACGCCCATTCAAAATAGTGTTAGCATCATGAAATATGAGAAAAGTGGTGATGTTTAAAGAGCTTGACTATACTGGTTACCAACAAAGAGTATTTCCATCTTTAAATATGCTAGATTAGATTAGAGATGAATGACCACTTAACTGTTAAAACCACTTAACAGTTCTAATGTTGCTCAAACCACCCTAACAAATAACTTGCTCCTCAGCTCGATCTTGCCTTCGTTACTTGAGAACTCAGCTGGGTATGTAACCTAATATACTTCCTCCATGGACCCTGTTCATGTTTATCTCTAACGCGCCCACCTTGTTTCTGTGTCCAAAACGCGTGTCAATTTCCACTTCCACGATACTTTTAACGTGGCAAAAACCGATTTGCAGTTGCAGCAAGCAAAATGAATTGCGTGGCTCGTTCCTCAAACGAACCAGATCCCTTCCGAGAGAATTTCAATGAATTGGAATTGGAATTGGGTATGGTCCATTCTAATCCTGGAAATTAGGTGGGGACTTTCCCCACCGACCCCATGTTTCGTTATTTTTCAATTAGGGAGACAGAATGTACATTGACTAACACATGTCAAAAAGCCAAATAATACGCCATAACTTTGCCTTCCAAGTCATGATATTTGTCTGAATTATTTTCCATTCTCCTCTGTAGAGTGGTTGGCACATGTCCCTGGAAGTCTAATCTCGCTGCCTTTCATATAATGAGAAACCGACACCTCTCCCTGCGTTCCAAATAGCCTGGTGGGACTTGCATGTGAAAGGTACCGAACTTTCAGGTCTATCCTATACGATAAAGATTAGTCTAGCTAGGCCATAAATTAGCTTGGATAATAGTGGACAATTTGTTATGTTTTTTGTTAAATTAATTTTAATAAAATTTGGTGGTCAAACTTTAGCATTCTGGGTGATCTTGGTTTTTAAAGATTTTAAGGAGTGTTTTTATTGTCAAAAAGTAGTTGGAATCTGGGAAAAAAATTCAAAAAATCTTGGAAAGGTAGTGTTTGAACCATGTTTTTAATGGTGAAAATAGATTCAGCACCATCCAAAACTTCTACTGCACTTAAAATTATGAAGTTTGAAAACTTTTATTTAGATTTACAAAAATTACTGCAGGATTTTTTCAAAATATAACCTAAATTTCCATAACTTCTGGGCAGAAAACCTAATCTTTAGACTAAGCCATTTAATAGTGTTGAATCAATATCCGCTGCAAAAATAATTCAAACACTTTTGTAATGAAATTTTTTGAAAAAAAAATCTTCACACTCTAATAAAAAATAATTTTCAAAACCACTTTATAGCCTCCATAAACAACGCGGCTAAAGTAACAGTGCTCCGCGTGCTTGGATTCCTTACATGGATATCATATCCAATGAAAAGAGCAATAATGGACCAGTGCGAAACTAACGCAAGCCACCATCATCTGCAGCTACAGTGAGATCAAAATCCATCCGTGGATCCAGTGATGTAATCAAATGTGCATGAACGTGGCTTAAAAGATAACTACGCATAACGAAATTGAAATGCTTGGCATGATCTCTTATGGAAGATTGGCGAGAATAATGAAAGAACATGCCATATCAAGAATCTTGACTTCGATACAGGATATGCTTTTGAAAAAGTATGTACTGGGAGAGTTTTGGGTATTTCTTTTTGCTTATAAGTGGTTAAATTTACAGAGTTAGCGTCCCTGCTGAGTTTATTTATGTATAAAAAATTATTTTAAATAATAAAAAATCAGAGCCTCCCTTAAAAGTGTATTAAGGGATTTTGATGAAAGGTGTTATTTAATTTATTAGTGGTATTGCATCTAATATTTTAATATAATATAATTAATAGATGAGATTATTTATTTTTTAAAGATTTTTTTTTATAGATTTTGTTTTAAATGGAAAGATTTTTAAGAATGACAAGTTTAAATGGTTTAATTTATAAAATTGAAGTGTTTTAGGAGTTTGAAGGAAATTTTCACATGGTTGAATTTATTTATGGATTCAAAAACTCATTTTCTTCAAAAAGAATAAATTTATAATTTTATTCAACTTTTGAAAAATGAAAAAAGTTACATTTGTAGAAGCTATAGACATTCAATAAGAACAACCTTTTGGCTTTTGTGCATATAAAAAGCTAAAAATAAAAAATTAAAGCAACGAAGAGAGTTAAGTACTATAGTAGTCACCTAACTTCTGTTTCTTCTCTCTTTTCTCTATACCTTCTGCCATCTGCATGGTTGGGTGTCAACAGGTACCATCACCAAATCGTTCATTGTTAGCTCTAGTGGTGGTTCCTTGTTTGAATCATAATTTTCTAACACATGAACTCTCTTTGAGCCCATTGTCCCATCCTCCTTGTGTGCCACAATTTTCTATTGTTCTGCTTCATTGGTCACTTTTGTTCTATATCAAATTATGGATGGCTTGCATTTTCATTATGCACCTAAGTTCTCCCTTCTTAAATTATTAGGTGGGTTCCCTGATGTTTCCCCTTCTTCATCCTCTGTGATCAAGGGATCGAAAGGATGTCATCCTTTCATTTTGTGAGTCAACCCCTTTTTCTTTTTTGGGTTCTTTTTGCCTCAGCGCATGTAACTTGTAGGTGTCTGGTTTGGTATTATGAGCAGCATCTAAATGTCATATTTTCATAATCCAACATTTGGATCCAACATAAAGTTTTATGTTTCAGTTGAATTTGATCAGAAAGATTTTTTCTTAGGTCTATTTCTACACAAAGCCTAGCAAAATCTTTTCTTCATTCCTCCAGAGTCCATCTTTTCGAATCACTCCAGAAAATTTCCAATGTCCTCAAGAACATGATGATGCCAAAAAGGAAGGGGTAGATTTCGTCGTCTCACTGATACTGCCATTATTGTTACCACCATTATTGTAGAGTCAATGTCTAGGAACCAAGGGGTAGTGAAGAGATCAATTCTTCCTCAAAACTAGGGCCCATCATGCAAGGATCTCTCCAGATCATGTTGAGAATCAAACTAGACAATAGAGAAATCTTTGGAGTGTAGGTAGATATCACAATTTTTGGTCCAAGTTGTGAAAACCCACTATTGTAAAGAATTAGATTGGGACATAAACCATTGAATCTACAAATCACAACCTTGGATTGGAGAATAGAAAAGAAAAATAGTATACCACTTTTAGATTTACCACCATGCTAGGTGCTTGTTGTAGTTGTTCCACAATGTAAGGCCCAAGGTTGTATTGTGCTGGATTTGATGGGTTTGAACTTTTCCCCTGCACCACATCCTTGTAGGAGACAGAACCTCCAGGGTTCCTGGATCCCAAGGCACCTTCACTCATCCTCATATTCAATATTACGGTGGAGCTTCTTGAAATACAATAATTCTACAACTCAGATGGATCCTGAAGTTACTTCCCTTCGTAAAGAAGGTGTTGTATATCTACAAGATAGCCTAGCTGATTCTCCATTCTCTGGTTCAGATTTTCCACTAAATCAGAAACCTTGATCCAAAAACGGGAAGACTTCCCATTTTAAGCCTTTATTAAAATATAAAAATCCTCCTGATTCAACTCGTCTTTTCTTCTTTCTAACCCAGAATGGTGAGGACAAGGAGGGGTTTTTGGTATATATTTTTCATTCAAAGAACTGCATAGCCTGTATAAACCTAGATCTAGCCTTATGACCCAAGAAGACCAAAGAAATGAACTTATAGCATACATATCTACGTGGGAGTCAACCTAGTCATCAGGAAGACAATGTTCTGAAGCCAATATGTAAGCCACATAGTCTATGGTTGCATCCACAAATGCTTCGAACTTGAGGATGGTGACATACTTCATAGTCTTTGCATCTTTAGTCACTTCTCATGCTATAAATGCAAAAGAAAATGCCTTCTGCAAGATTAGAGGGAGTGTCAATGGCTTTGCAGTGTTGGACTAGGCCACCATTGTTGCAATCAGGAGTGAAGCAAATTCGTAAAAAGCATAAGTGACAAGAGCCCAAAGCTCTTCCCACAATGAAAATCTAACACATATGAACTACATAGGCGACCTACAAGGCACATGTTTTCATTTTGCGTGGAAGAAGGCCTCCATGGTTGTGAACTGGGATTTCGTAGTGTTTCCCAAGCTTCAAAAACCCATTATAACAACAATAAATCACAATCTGGCACAAAATTATATAGTCAAAATGTTTATAAGGTTTTCCATGCCTTGAATCTATTTAAATATGTTGAATTTCCACGATCTTAGACCTAGGATAGAATCTTGAAATATCTTACACTACCAAACCAAGAATCTCAACGATACTAATTTGCATAGCAGAATATAAACAACACTAAATCACACACGCATAGAATAAAGACAACTTTTTACAATTTTTCAACCGAATTTCATTATATTAAACAACATTTAATACAACAATCTAGGACTCTCGTACCAGGGATAATGACCCTCATACATCCACTAGTACAAGATACAAAACTGGGACTTGGTGTTTGTCCATCAACAACCAATCTGTCCTCAAAAATATACTCTTACCCTCTAGTTGTAGTGCACTCTCTCATCTCTACTAAGTCGTACCCTGTACTTGCCCGGTCCCATGACTCTCGATCTATAACTCTTGCCTCAATCAATGCTCCAAGTCCATCTGGCCACTGAATCTCGACCATCCAATCTATTATCTACTTGTGCCTTCATCCATCAAGGCCACAACACATCGAGAATATTGTCTAGTTGTTCACAACTTCATTTGTGAAACACTCTCAATCTTCCCACTACAACTCCTCAACTACTCAAGGACTTTTTCCCACTATTTTGTTATTGCATTGCACCGATGAAGACCAACATAGGGCACAAAAGGTTGCCAGCTATCACTACAAGATGTTAATCTCCCATAATGAACACGGGCTAGGAGGAATACACATCATCTTTTGTAGAATTCCTTCTCCACAGAGAAGTTCTGGTCTCCACAAATGCTCCTCTAGTTCGTCAACACTTGAGCTCAACAACTCCCTCTCTCGCAACTACCTTTTTCCATCAAGTTGTTTCACAACGGGCTCCAACTTGGACATTATCATGCTATCCTCCAGCAGACCATAAGTGCGCAATCCACATCTAAACTTGGTCATCTCTCATGCTTCCCTCCAACAGTCCATGAGAGCCGAAATCCACACTGTAGCATTTGCACTTATTTAGGGCATCCCCACACTTAGGAGACCCTTACACATGGCTACCCACAAACTTGACCAATCTTCCCTTTGTTTCTAGAATAGAGGAGCTATTTCACAAATCTAGGCATCAACAACTACTACAACATTTGCCCACTGATTAGAGCATCTAATAGTCCATGACAGTTGTGTATCTTGGCTGTTGCAGTCCTCCAACTCTAGTCCTCTCCTAGGACATCCTCCAACTGTCACCAAGGAGTCATCTGCAACCTTAACTCACTAATGTCTCCTTGTCTTGATTTTTGTGTATGTATATGCCTAGTTAGGGCACACAACAACCCTAAACCACAACTCAAATTGTTGCGTCCCTATAATACTAGTGTTTACCCCATTAATATTGTTGTTATACCCCTTATTAATATTGTTGTGCCCCTATTGTCCCCATATTGTTATTACTGTGCCCCATAGAATCCCTCTATTATTATTTTTGTGGCTTTATATTATTATTCTTAGGTCGGCTGGGTTATTGTGACTCCTTAAACTCCTATATATATAAAGGAGGTTTTGTCATTTGAATCATCCAAGAATTGTTCATTTATGTACTGTAAAGGAGGTTGCCCCCTCGAAGAGGATGAATTCTAAGGCATTGACCTATCTTTTCTATCTTTCTTGAAGCTAGTTTCATAACATTTGGTATCAGAGCTTTGGATTCTAGGGTTTTGCTGCTCCAAACAGGTCATCATGGCATTTTCGCTATAGCTTTTTTTCTGCGACATTTCAGAAGTTGAAAAAAAAAATCATTTGAGAAGACATCGCGCTAAATCTTGGGTCTGAATTTCAAAGCTTTTTGTGCTATATTTGCGGAAATATGATCTGAGGAAGTTGGTCTTTTTGCGGACTCCTGAATTACATTCCAAACAGGTGACTTGGGGCAAATCATCATAACTTTTTCTCGGAACATTGGATTGAAATTTCGTAAGAAGGTACAGAAAGAGGACAAACTGTAGTTTCCTCTATATATTTTTCAGAGCTAAATGTCGAAATAGTGACTTGTGGCACGTCATACAAGTTTGCTCTATTGAACTAGTCTATAATCTAGTCATTGTGGGATATTTCACATAACTCTTCCTTGGAATATCCAATTTGGATCAGACTGGAGGCATTAGAAAGAGGAAACAGAAGGCTACCACAAGTTGCAATTCCAGGACTGGGTGTTCTGAAAGTACAGAGATACATTAGAGGCAATATTGAGCTCCTACAAAGTGAAAAAAAGGTGTGTAGATTCTTTTAAATTTTTGCTTAAGATTGGTTTGAAAATTTATTTTGAAGGAATTCAAAGGGCTAGTAGAGAATTATTATCGGTAACTGATGCCCCGAGGGAAGAAAATGAAAACACCTAGTAAGGAACCTGAAAGCTCTAGCATGACTCATAAAGAAGAGGAAGAAATGCTACATGATATATCAAAATTACAAGAACAAGTGCAGCAAATGTCACTCTCACAAAAGTTAATAGAAGCTAAGATAAATGGCGTGGAAGCTAAGATGAATGGCATGGAAGCTAAGATGCACAATTTGAAGATAGATTTGAACACAAATTTGAAGACAGGCGTGGCAGGTTTGAAGACAGATTTGACAAATTTTCTACAAGAAATACTTACTAATGGTGAAAAGGTAGTAAAGGAAATTCATGATAGGAACAAAAGAGATGTTAATCATGATATCATAGACTCTAATGTGGGATCGAAGACCCACCATATTCCAAAAAACGATATGAGGAAGTTTGATGGCAAGGATCCCACAACATGGATATTACAGATGGAGCAATTTTTCGATCTCAATAATGTGCAAAACACACAAAAGGTACGTATGGCAACTTAATATTTGGAACCAAATCAGTTTGTATGGTATCAATGGCTTTGCTCTCGTAAACAATTTATCACTTGGGCAATTTTTACGGAAGAATTGATAGCACATTATGAGGATACAAAAAGAAACACTTTTTTTAGCCAATTGATAAGTCTCAAACAAAAGGGTTCAATAATGGAGCACATTGAGGAGCTCAAAAAATTGAACATAAGGGTAAAAGATATTCCAGAGGAGCATAGGATTGATGTGTTCATAGGGTCTTTAAAGGATAATATCCAACATGATGTTCGCCTTTGGGAACCTGATTCATTAGAGAAGGCATTCAGGTTAGCAAGAAAAATGGAAAGCAAAATTATGGCAACCAGGAAGCATACCACTCACAACTATAAAGACGGAAGTGTTGTTGCCCCTAGTCCTCCACAACCTATAAGGTTGACACCACAACAATTGGAAGAAAAAAGAGCAAAAGGGCTTTGTTACAGTTGTGATAGCAAATACACTAAAGGTCACAAGTGTGCTGAGAAGAAATTATTCTACATAGATTGTGAAGAGGAAGAAGAAAAGGAGCAAGAAAGGTCAAAAGAAGAGGATATACTCAAGGAACAAAACCTAGATAAAGAAGAAATGAATCCCACCATATCTTGTAATGCATTGGCTAGAATTACCACTCCTCAAACCATCAAGATAGAAGGAAATTTCAAGAAGAAAAATGTAATAGTGTTGATTGATTCAGGAAGTACCCACAATTTTATTCATTGCAAGGTAGCAAAAGAATTGAATTGCTTCCTATATCCAGCACCCAAGTGTCAAGTGATGGTTGCAAATGGAGAAACAATAAATTGCTCTGGCAAGTGCCATAATATCAAGCTATCCATGGGAGAATATGTATTGACTAGCCCAATGCTTTCCATTCCAATGGGAGGTGTTGATGTTGTACTAGGAGTCCAATGGCTACAATCCTTGGGTA
>APFE030256625.1:0-13795 GCA_000404065.3 Pinus taeda
ACACAAATCTTTCTTAACAAACAAATTTAAAGAAGAGTTTTTGTTCCAATGCACTCAAAACGAGACAACTAGTTATTTTCACAAGAATTTCCTTTTTCATTCAAACGCTCAAATGCTACCAAAACAAAATTTTTCAAAAGAGATTTTTGTATTTTTATAAAAACACTCCAAACTATGATTAAAGCAAATCTTAAGAAAACTAAAACAAATCTTAAAAAAACTATGAACAAAGCAAATCTTAAGATCTACAAACTATAAAAAAACTACTTGAAGTAAAAGCTTACAAAATATTTTTGTCTTTTCAAGGATGTTTTACTTGGCAATAAGCAAACCAAGGACTAATTTGTCCAGAATCACAAATCAGTCAAAAACAAGTAATCTTTTGTTCTTTTTGTAAAAATGAAATCCAAACTTTTAACACAAGATTTTCGAAATTTTGGAAAGAGAAAACACAAGATGGATTTCTCAAAAAGGGTTGATTTTACAAATGGTCAGACTCACAAGAAGGCAATAAAAACCAGGGTGATCTGCTTCTATGCTTCTAAGCTCTGAGATACTACATGACCAAAATGAAAATCAAGACCGGCAACCAAAACTTCTAGGAATTTCACCTAAAACCCTAACACCAATGAAATTAGACCAAGGAAAGTTTCTGACAAGTCACAAGCAGGGCTGGGCAGAGGATAACAACATCTAAACCAAAATAAAACTAATTGAAAGAGTAAAAATCAAGTTTTTCAAAAATTTAGCAGGGTCCGCAGGCTCAGAGTTTGCACAGGTGCGTGCCTGCTCTGTGTGCAAAGTAAAAGTGCATAGAGGTACGCACTGTGATACAAGCACAGGGTGCGGACTTCTCCTAAAGTTATGAAAAGCCAAAACAAACCTAAATTCACTAAATCCACCCAATTCCACACACAACAAGTCAAAAACAAAAACAAAAAGGCAAGTTTCTTAGGTCAAAGAAAAACAAGGAAAACAATCAATTCCCTAGTGGAGTTGCCATTTTGTCACGCGGAATGAGTCGAGTTTGCGGACAAGATCGACCTTCCTAGTATCTACTGATATATAGTGACAAGCAAGCCAATAAAAAATTATCTTTCTCTAAATATGCAAGTAAAACAAAGGCAAACAAGTGTTTTAGGCCTACCTTGGGTCCAATGCAAGTTTGTGGAAGCATCCCTCCCTCGCTCCAAATGAGCTTCCGTGAAGTGTATTCTGCAAACGCAAACAAGCAAACAATTAAATAGCACCTGAAAAGCCAATATTATAAAGCATATTCATCATAACGATCAAGGAGATTATGAAACAAACCACATAAGAAAATTTGTTGAGAAAAATGAATTTGATTGTATTAATTCAAATGAAGAAGAACTTTACAACCCGTGCCTTGATGCTGTACAAGCTCCTCCCAGGGTCTGACAAGAAGTATTCTCTACTTTGACAAGCTTCACTCACTTCCCAATGAAACCAAAAGGTATGTGATCTCTCCTCTCAAGTTTAACTAGGAAGTCCCAATTCCATCAGCATTTACCCTCAAAATGTTCAGCTTCTAACCTCCCTAGCAACTGATCCAATGCCTTAATTTATAGTGGAATGGAGGGAAGTTACTAGGTCCTCCTTCAAAGGGATAAAGCCCTCCTTCAAAGGGATAGCTCCTCCTATCAAGGGATTAGCTCCTCTTTTGGGCTGCATGAACCACTTTGGAGCGAACAATCCACGTCAAAATCCTTCTAGAAACACCTAGAATTAACCCAAAAGTGAGTTTTTTAGGATAAACTTGTGCCTTTTTGACTTTTACAGGGGTATGCACCCACCCCTTTACAGACAGAGCGTGCAGGTATGCAGGTATTTTTAACAAAGGGTGCGGGTGTGCAGGTAAAAGTAGGAGAAAGTGCGGAACTAGAGTAATATTGATTTTCAATGTCTTTCTCTCTTTTGCAAAGCTTGACAGGAAGAGCTAAGGTCTGAGACTTTCTTAGGAGGCTAGTATGAGTGATGATAGACCCATACTGACTGCAAATAATCATGGTGATGATATTTTTGTGTAACATATTGCCCCCTAAAGTGCGAAGTCTGTAGTAGATGAGGATTTCATTTATCATTTAAGAAGAGTGGAGTATTTATCATTTCGAGGATTATTTGCGGAGAGCCCGGTTGGAACCTATAAAAACATTCAAGTGAAAAATATATATATGAGATCATATCATCGCTGAGGTAGGCATTCCCATACTCAGATCAAAACTGACTAGGAAACTAAAAATTGACTAGAAAACTAACTACTGGTCTGATATAGGAATGATCTTGTAATACATCACAAGTATAGACACATGTAGACGCAGTATGGACGCATCCATCTATTTATGAATAGTCTACAACATAATGAATACAAAATTCCTCACAGCCTGGATGGTGGAAACTAGATCCGGGATCTTCATTTCTACTCCTCGAAATAGTACGGTTCTATCCATGTGAATAAATGTGTCGAAGTCAAACATGGTAGAAACCACTTGATTACCAGTCGATGATGTAAACTGTTAACAAGTGTGAGAGAAACCATCAATAATGAAAATGGCTCTCAAAGTACTCAGTACAATCCATGAGATGCGATTAGATGTGTCGATGTCGAACATGTCATGGAATTCTTCAATCGAAGGTCAATGATGCAACCTGTCGTTGAAGACGAGAAACCTGATACGCATGCAGATCTCAAGGTACTGGTGATCTCTAGATCATATTTCTAGATAAAGTGCCGAAGTCAATAGAAAGCGATCCGTCGTAAGCAAGCCCACGACATGAAATCACAGATCAAGTTTGAAGAAATTTAGTTGCAAGGACTGACTCAGGGATGGTCAAGATGGAATGACAGATATTTTTGCAGATGAATGGCTTATTCGCACTGACCTCTTGAACTCATAACGACACGATAGATGGTTTGGTGATGATTGACCCAAAGTTAATACCCAGAAACTGGCTGAAGACTTTCAATTTGGTTTGATCAACTATTAGGTAAAGGATTTCCCAACCCAGGTGAATGAAGGTGTCGTGCTCAAGAGTGGTTATAAAGTATGACAAACAGGCTCATTTTTCTCTCTTTTCCCGCACCATTTCTGGCAAGTACCTCTTTATTTTTTACAAGCTTGAGGAGGATAACATATGCTTTATTATAAGCTCACCCTTCGGATGAGTCCAACTTAGTTTAAATTCGAACCCTAAGAAGGAGTGGTCCGTTCCTGTTTGTAACTTGGAACAGGTCCTTTATACTGTCGAAATTAACGAGTCTAGTATAGGAGAAACTCGGCGTTTTTCATTTTTAGAGAGTCTGAAAAAACTTAAGAAGACTCTAGGGTTCAATTTTTCGTAAATTTGTGTCTCCCAAGCCCGAAAGAGTATAAAATAATACTTGAGAGAACCGCTTGATCTTTTATGACCAAGGAGTACTTTTCGTAATTAGTGCATCTGATCCGATAAAGTAAAAAAGCGATCAATGACACGTCGTTTTATGACCAATATCGAATTTGAAACGACAAAAACCTGACAATCGTTTCGTGTTTTTATGGTCAGAAAAGGGCTGTAAGAGACCGTCTTTTTAGTTCCATTTTAATGAGATTAAAAAGAAAAACTCGACAATCTTTTCATGTTTTAGGAGTCAGAAAAGAGCTTAAAGATGACTCTAATGGTTTTTCGTTGAAAATGATTGATTTCGCCTGAAAATCCGTTATCCTGAACAAAAACTCAAACATTACTCATACCTGTTTAATAATTGGTTAAAATGTCACAAAAAACACCTTTTTAAAGTGAAACATAAACAAATTTAGAATTTATTTGCCCAAAAAACTTATAAAAAGGACCTTTTACCATTCATTTTTACCATTTGAGATTTGGTTGAGAAAAAAGGGCTTTTGACCAGAAACTTCCCGTGAAGATTTCTGAAAATCCGTCTGTCGGAATCGAACGCCGTCTCCTCCAGGTAATTCACATCATCCTACTCTTCATTTTTGTCCGTTTGAAATTGTTTTTTAGGTTTTAAATTTTGCTTTTTGGAGGTTTTTAGGTTTAGAAACCCACGCGCGGGAGCCCGCAGGTTCACCACAGGGGACCTGCGTACCCCAACTTTTTGCAATGGGCTAAAAGTCAGGGGTACGCACCTGCTGTGAAGGCAAGGTATAGACCCCACGCACTGTCCCTAATAAGGGGGTGCATACCCCGCGCATAGGTTTACAAAAACATAACTAACTCAAAAAATACCCAATGAAATTAATTTGCATGTTTTAATTCACCTTTTTACTTGATTGTAGGATATACATCATGCTTGATTGGTGAGAATGGGAGCACGAGGATGTGTACCTTACTGTGATGAATCATCAACCTTCGATCGATGCATTGAAGGCATGTGGCTTGTACAAGTTCTGGGCCATACCTGGCATGAGGGCCCAGGTGGACTTGTTGCAGTGACTGGCTGATAGATGGAGTATACAGGACCAGTGTTTCTTTATTGGTGGACACCAGCACGAAATCGAGCCAGATGACATATACTTCTTGACTGGTTTTCCCAGGAGGGGTGAACACTTGACTCTATTTGGGCCCAGGGCAGGTGGCCAATCTGTCGAGAGCCTCCGCTTAGAGTTTTGCAATGTCCAGAATCGGGACAAAGGGATAGATATCAAAACCATATCCCTTCTTGAAATCATGGTTATAGCATTCATGGTTACCAGACTCTGTGGCAATGCAGCGCTACACGTTGCCACTGGATCCCAAATACGGATGGCACTTGATTGCTTTCGAGGCACCATTTTCAACTGGTGCGATGCTGTGTTGGCCAATGTGAAGGGCCAACTGAGCAGGGCCAAAAACGGACAGCTAAAGACCTTTGGTTATGGGGCTATAGTTGTGAGTTTTGGCCTGGAGAGGGTTCCGATGCTGATCCCACAACAGCTTACTGTTGGAGCTGGGCTTCCTTGAGAGCCCAAACTGATGCGATGGGTTGCAGTTATGGCCCATCATCCTGATGAGGGGACCGAGGTCGTTCGGTTCAAACCTGAGTATTTCCAGTGGTTGGAAAACTAGTATTTTTCTATTCAGGACTTTCCTTATGCTGGGGTTGATTTTCGTGGAGACCCAGACATGGCTCTTCCACCAGGAGAGCAATGGGATGATGCAGGTAAAATAATTTTCAACATTTTTTCTAATTTAATTTTTAGTTGTTTTTATATCGTCCCAAAACTGATAGTAAAAAGTTTCAAATGTAGATGTGGGCCCACGGTGACCAGCCGCTCTCTAGCCTTACCAGAGGAAACAACTAGTTGCACCGGCTCCAGCCCCACATGACGAATCAGTAGAGACCTTAGCCGAGCTGGAGAGTCATTTAGAGTGCCTGACAGGGGACATGCCCGAGACCAGTATAGATGACATCCCTCGTCGACTTCAGCGCTATGTGATTGGAGTCCTAGGACCTTTTAGGAGGTTCCTTTGTAAGGTGGCCCGTGTAGTGGTTTCGTATCGAGATCATCACCAGTGATGGGATGATCGCCTATTAAAGTCACATATGACATTTTTGCTTTTTGTAATTATAATTTTTGTCGATCATAAGGTGTTTTTCAACCTATGATCGAGGACGATGTATTATTTTGACACACTCCTATATATATGATATCATTATTACCAGCTTGTCTTGCTAAACATGTTATGGAATGTTTTTTAAATTTACTTGTATGATTATTGCACATGTCTACTTAACATTTGAGAAGCAATTGCATCTGCTAATGTATTTAAAGATCTTGGAATATGCTGATATTCAATATAGTCAAATTCACGTTCCAAGAGATGCACTCTCAAAAATAATCTTAATAAAACTGGATTTCTAATGGCGCATATTCTATTAAGCTGTAATACAATGAGTTCAGAATATAACCTCACTATCAAAGTCTGAATCCCAAATGAAATAGATTCAGATAATAACTCAATCACTGCAATATACTCTGCAATGTTGTTTGTTGTTTGACCGAGGCTTACCCCATGCACAAATACCAACTCGTCAGAGGGCGAATAGATAACCCAAGCTGCGGAAGAAATATTCCGTGTACTACGACAAGCACCATTAGTGAAACCAATGTATGTTTGGATAGGCGTCGACATCTGCGATATTAAACGTAAAACCAAGATAAGCAGGAATAACGACGAAAAAACTCACTCTCTAAGCTAAGCACACTTTTAATCTAAAACACACCAGCTAGAAAAAACTAACCTAACTAAAAATCTCCACACTCGTTTTAAGCATAATACCTCTTCAGGTAAAGACCATTTCTAGGTTTACCCAAAGAGACCCCGTCAAAGTCTACCAATTCATAGGCCCCTTTCGCTAGATTTCGCTTGACAACATAGGGACCATGCCACATAGGCACGAATTTTCCAACGCCTAATTTATCATTTGCTTAATCATACAATAAGACTAGATCTCCTTCTGAAAAATTTCGAGGAGTCACATTTCAATCATACTGAGCTTTAATATGTTTTGCATGAGATTCAATCACTAATGCAACATCGTGGTGATTCTCATCTAGCTGAGCCAATTACAACAAACGTCTTTCCTCTTCGGAAGTGGCTGGAAGTAACTCGATGGCCATTCCCAATGACGAGATTTCGCACTCAATAGGTAACACAGCTTCCAAACCATAAACTAGTTGGAAAGGAGTGAACCTTGTTGATGTTTTAACTGAGGTTCGATACACCCACAATGCTAAAAATAGCATGTTGTGCCAATTCGAATGATGAATCCCAATGATTCGTCAGATCATGTTGACGAGAACTTTGTTGATGGCTTCAACTAGGCCATTAGCCTGTGGATAATAAGGAGTTGAACTGTCATGACGTAAGCCAAGCTGGTCTGTAAGTTCAGTCATCATAACGTTTTGAAAATGATGCCCATGATCAATGATAATCGCTTGTGGAACACCAAACCTAGCAATGATATGATTGAATACGAAAATCGCAGCTGTTTTGTCGTCTGCCTCAAATGTAGGCATCGCCTCGGCCCACTTGGTAAAATAATCTACCGCAAGGATAATATATGCATGCCCCCCGGCCGAGTGAGGGTTACATGTAATAAAATCGATACCCCATTTGGAAAAAGGACCAACGCCAATTATAGGGTGAAGAGGAGCAGGTGGAGCGCGCATATTTCAATAAAAAAATTGGCAGTTGTGGCATTTTCGGACGGCAATAATATAATCTTTAAACATAGACGGCCAGAAGTAGCCAACGCGCAATATCTTTTGGGCAGTGGCATACCTAGACATATGACCGCCACATGCTCCAGAGTGACAGTCATTGAGGACCCTTTTAGGTTACTCATGAGTCAAACAACGTCGAAAAACAGAGTCCACCCCACGATGATAAAGAGTATCTCCAATAATTTTGAATTGTTGGGACTGGAATCGTATTTTTCGACAGTCTGATCGTGAAATATCTAGCCGAAAGGTTTGGGCTTGGAGATAAATGATGATATACCCGTACCACAGATCTAAAGTGCTTATTAGAAACAAGGATTTGTCCGTAATGGGCTCCTCCGCCACAGTTTCCGTGTCAGCACGCGGGAAGTCACACATTAATTCTGCAAAAACTAAAGATTTCTTTGACATAGACTTTTCAAATTCCAAGTCGAACTCCTACAGGATTACAATCCATTTGGAGTAATTGCCCCCCAGCAATTGCTTGGTCAAAATATATATCATAGGGTTGCAATTGAAAATAACTGTAGTAAAATGTAGTAAAATGTAATGATGAAAATGTTGGACAGCTTGAATAGCTGCCAATGCCAATTTCTTCACATGTGAGTATTTCAGCTCAGTTGGATTTAACGTGTGACTAAGGTAATATATCACATGTTCAGCACTGAATTCATATTCCTGAACTAACACCATTCCAATGGTGGAATAGGAAGCGGCGAGATACAAGAAGTAGTCCTGGTTGTAGTTGGGAGGATGCAACAGCGGTGCATGGGTCAATGTGTGTTTTAGCGCATCAAAAGGTTTCTCAGCTATCTCGTCCCAAAAGAAAGAAGTATTCTGTTTCAACAACCGGGTAAAACCCTTTGTGATCTCGGCGTAGTTAGGGATGAATTGACGTAAAAAGTTTGCTTTCCCTTGCAAACTTTGGAGTTGGTGAAGACTCGAAGGAGGAGGAAATTTGATAATGGCTTCAACCTTCGAGGGATCGACGCGAATGCCAGCTTTTGAAACAACAAACCCCAGTAACCGACCCATTTCAATACAGAACACACACTTGTGGGGATTTAACCTAATCTGATAATGCCTACATATCATAAAGATTGCTCTTAAATGGACGAGATGATCAGCTCGATGTAATGAATGAGCAGGCAAGTCATCGAGATAGGGTTGCACAATGTGCTTAATATCATGAAAAGCATAAGACATGGCCCGTTGAAAAGTTGCCCCGGCATTCTTGAGCCCAAAAGGTATTTTTCAATAAGCAAATGTCCCCCATGGACAAATGAATGTCATTTTTGGTTGATCAACAGGTAGAATATTGATTTGATTGTATCTGGAAAATCCATCAATAAAGGAGAAAATTTCTCTGCCGGCATAATCGTCAATGATTTGATCGATATAGGGGGTAGGGTAATTGTCCTTTGGACATGCTTGATTAATGTACCTATAGTCGATACATATTCTTATTGTCCCTTGCTTTTTGTAGACAGGAACAATATTCGATACCCAATCCATTAATGGGATTGGATAAATGAAACCTGCCTTGAGTAATTTTTCAACTTCTGCTTTAATTGCAGGAGCTTTTCTTGGGTGTATCTGACACAAACGTTGCCGAACGGGTATAGCGTCCGGGTAAGTTTTGATTTCATGAATTACAATTGCTGGGTCAATTCCTGGAATTTCCTCATATGACCAGGCAAACACATCGCAGAATTCTTGAAATAGGGCCTTATATGTTTGAAGTTCATCTTCTGTACAAGAGGCACCTATATGAACATTTTCAACAATTCCAGGCTTAACTGAAATGTCAAGGGGAATAGTTCGAGAAATATTTCCCAAATTTAACTCGGAATCGGGATGTTTCATTGAATTTTGAGTGTCCTTAACATATTCAGTCGTAAAAATTGATGAAAAATCATTTTCAAAGCGATCGCTCTCGGGTAAAAATGAAGATCTGTGATGAAGATCTTCCCATGGTAACTCATCGACGCATAGGATTTCATGAATTTGCTCATCCGTTTGAACAAGTTCTGAAAACATTATTAAATTCAAGTTTGATGTTGAAAGTGATTCCTCATGGACCACATTCATTAAGTTGATTTGGGTTGATGTTGTGTCGGAAAACGACTGCACAGTTTGATACGCAAGTTCATACAGACTCAAAGGCATAAAAGTACCAAATGAGCCTATCTCAGATTCAGAAGGTATGATCCAAGGATCATCATTAACAATGGTTTCTGATGAAATCATATGAATGGTTGCAGTAGAAGACGATGCATTGATAGGATGAAAAGGAAAAGTGCCCAGTAAACCGGAACCTTTAACTAGTCCTACCCCAACATCCTTATAAGGGATCGTCGCTTTACCAACGTGCTGAATGCTCTCAGCGAAGGCTGGGTCGGCTGAAAAGTATGAAAACTGGTCTAAGGTTATGATCTTTCCATTATGAGGGAACTTTATAAGCCAAAAGACCGATGAAACAACAACTATCATAACATAAGACCAACTACGACCCAAGAGAAGGTTGTAATCCAGAGGAGCATCAACCACCTCCACATCTAGATTAACGATTTTACCTTCAACACCTATAGGTAGATCCTATAAAATGTCGAAAGGATGAAACCCACGTCCATCAAAGGCCTTTAGAATCGTCGGGGATTGATTTAGTGAAGGAGAACCAAGCGATCTCCAACACTGTATTGACATAATACACGTGGAAGCTCCCTCATCAATCACAGTCCTATGAACAGGTCTATTTTTGAATATCACTGGAATTTGGATAGCCATCTGATGAGGTAAGTGTGGTGCACTATTTTCTAGATTGAAGATTATAAGGTTCAGGTCCTGAACGTCAACAACTCCTATAGCCGAAAAAAGTAATTTGCGTTGTGTTGGATAGGATTGCAACACTTCCAAAGCCGACATTGCTGAGGGTGAAACAGATAAATCCTCAACAATGTTATAGTTCTGAGCTGCTCTCGCATGTGGATTGAAAGCAGACTTTCGAAGTATACCCTTGGCGTGCGGTTTGATTACTAAGTCTGGATTAGGTTTCTTGATCTGTAGTGGATCAGAACCGGGAGCTGAGGTTGATGGGTTAGAATGAGAAGATTCTGCTTCTTTACCATCAACAGGACTTTTATTGCCATAATATTTCGATCGAGTCGCAATCCTAACATGGGACATCATCAATATGGGTTCTTCATTGGCACTGGAGGGCGAACCTATCATCTTACTGTCTTGAGCTGGAAAAGGATCCTTCAAGGTAGTAGGAGTTTGGGAACCTTTGAAAATTTTCGCAACCTCTGAGGGCAATCGCTCATATAATGTTCTTCATCGCAGATGAGACATGGATAATGAGGTTTGCGCTTTTCATCAGTTGATTGCACTTTTTCGGGTTTCTGTTTTGAATTCTTATCTGTTTTATTCTTCTTCTTCCCTTTCTTCTTACCACCGGTTTTTGATTTAGCCGTAGATGACTCTAAAACGTGAATATTGGTGGAAAGTTCTTCGTAAGACTCTCCTGTCGGGGAATCTAGCAAGGTTATGATAGGAGAAGAATTCTTGGAAGACTTCTTCTTACTTTTGGTATTAACCATACCAATCATACCATCAGCAGCATGAGACCTTGAAGGAGCAGCAGCGATTTGATTTTGTTTGGGTAGATCGGGGATTTTCTCGTGTAACGTACCTGACTGAGTATAAACTAAGTCAAGGTACTGTGCTTGAGCAATTACTTGCTCCTCAGTAACTACTTCGACCTTAGCTACATCCTCAGTGATCTTGGGCAGTAAAGATTTTACAAACCATTCAGCTAAGATCTGATCTGGGATATAAACTTTCACTAAACGCCGTCGACGTCTCCATTCATGGATATGATTTGAAATGTAAGTGGACGTTGACTGCTTTAACGAAGTTAATAATTCCATGCCATTTTCATATCTGACCGACAACTGAAAATGAGTTAAAAACAAGGTAGTTAACTGACTAAAGTTATAAAAAGTGGCTCGCGGTAATTCAATGTACCATTTGGCCGCAAGACCAATTAGAGTGCGCTGGAAAAGTTGTAAACGAATTGAATCATCTGAAATGGAATTAGATGCACACCAGAGTTGATAAGTCATCACATGGTTCGACGGGTCCTCTCCTGGCTTACCTTCGAACTTAGGAATATCACTGGGCAACTTATGCGGCATTGGCGGCCAATACTAAAGATAGTTAATTGGATCGTTCGTAAGGCGCGTCAAGTCTGGCAAGTCCAAAGTTGTGATAAACGGTAACTGACAATTAGGGTCCCTAAAACTCTGGGTCTACAGACTAGCCCCAGGAGGAGGATATCTAGGATAACTAGGAATTGGAATCGCATTTGGGATATTTTGACCTCTTGGAAAACCAGGATTAACCGGACCATACTGGGGTTGCTGAGGTTGTTGATATCTATACCTAGGGTACGGTTGATACTAATAGGTTGGTTGCTGCGGAGCAGGACCGTATTGGTACTGTCCTTGGTACGGTTGTTAATTATATTGAGGTTGAGTAGTGACAATCGTACTTCCTATAGGCATCTGAACCGAAGTGTGGACCGTGGTTCCAAACTGAGGTAAAGATGTCTGAGGAGTAGATACAGGGACAGTAGAAACCAAAGGTATTGATACGCCAGAAGAAGGTGGGGTAGATGGAACAAATGTTGCAGCAGTCGCAATAGACGTCTGGGGCAGAGTACGAGGCGTACTTTGCCCAGACTGAGAAACTGCAGAAGGTGTAGAAGTTTGAACAGTAGACTAGACAGGTTTTCCAGTTTGAGATGACAACTGCGCATTCGGTTGCAAGACCTGTTTGGATTGAGATGGATTCCACACTAAATTCGTTCCGGGTTATTGACCCATAACAGGTTGAGGACATTGAGGACCATAACCGGGTTAAGGGTAGGGTTGATAATACGATTGACCTAAAGGTGGTTGGTAACCTTGAGCTGGGTACTGACCTTGGGGTTGATAACCCTGAGGCACGTACTCATACTGGGGTTGACCTTGAGGTACATATTGATATTTAGGTTGATTTTGAGGTGCATATTGATACTGAGGTTGACCCTGAGGTACATATTGATACTGAGGTTAACCCTGAGGTACATATTGATACTGAGGTTGGCCTTGAGGTACATACTGAGTTTGGGGTTGACCTTGAGGAACGTACTGTCCCGTAGGTATGTACTATCCTTGAGGTTGTCCCCCAGGCGCAAACTGAGTACCTTGAGGTTGCCCCCCAGGTATATACTGGGTACCTTGAGGTTGCCCCCCAGGCACATACTGGGTACCTTGAGGTTTCCCCCCAGGCGGAGACTGACCACCTTGCGGTTGAGAATTAGGAAAAGAACCTGACATCATGAGAATATTTTCTACACTCAATAGTTTAGTACCACTACTTCCAGTTAATAACTTTTGTTCGATAGGTTGAGGAGATGCTCCCGAAAAAGTACCAGACATGGACTGATACCCAACGAGAACAGAAGGACCACCGTACAAAAAGGATTCCAGAGATTGAGAAAACATGGATGACTGCTTAGACATACTCAACAAAGGATAGTAATCTCTAGGTGTTGGGTGATAAAAAATACAAGGTGGCGAAAAACTTAGTCTCGGGTTTTCCAAAAAATTAGTCAATGAACGATACCAAGCACTGCTCCTAGGAGGACTGTAAAAGATTGATTCACGCTCTCTAAGGTCTAAGATAGGTTGATCTTCTGGAAAATGAATTCTTTCTTCATTGTCCGAAATAGCAAGTTCTTCAATAGCTATAAGTCGAGAAGGAAGATCTTGAGTAATTATTGTTTCTACCCTAGGTGAACTAGGACCACTAGAAGCTGGAGAAACAAACTCTGATATGGTTGTAGCAGCAATTTCATATTCAAGTTCAGATATTTCTGGTTCTTCACCTATATCACTAGTAGATACAACACTACTAGTGAGTTCTGAAACTACTAACGGTTGAGAATCAGAATGTACTATCAAAGAAGATTCTCCTTTTTCAGGTGACCCACTTCTACTGTCTCTAGGAGTTACGAGGACTTTCAGGCCTTCAAGCTGGCTCGGTACTTCCTCAGGAGGTTGGCCTCGAAGCCTACGAGACTTCCTCGGTAACTCAACCACGTTTACAAACTTAGGAGATTGGCCCCGAAGTCTACAGGATTGCCTTGGTAATTCAGCCACAGTTAAAGACTTTTAACTACATCGCACGCAAATAAAGTAAAATCTCAATGAAAACCACCTAAAGCCTCTAAAGAACCAAACAAATTGAATCACACGCCTAAAGAATCTAGGAGATCAATCACACACAAACAGTAACTTTCCATACCGAAAACACTAGTTGGTGATGAAATCCAACGTCGCAGAGTTCGATAGAGAAATAGCGGTTGGAACAGTTACCTCAACAACCTGCTTAATGAATAGACTGGTACAAGTTTCTCCACTTAACCGTCTCGAGTGAAGAGAACCCCCCAGAAAATCCAAGTGAGTCTAGCCGACGTCTGCTCCAGGTACAGTGGGATCTTCCCACCACCATCACCTTAGGAAGAA
>APFE030256628.1:0-11500 GCA_000404065.3 Pinus taeda
TTAAAATGTTATTTTTCATAAACTAGCCATTAAAAAATAAAATAAATAATAATAATAATAATAATTTTACCCTCCCTTTTGATTGCTTTGTTTTTAATTTTAGTCTCCTTTAATTATTATTTCTGTTATAGGATCTTGACTCATTAATGAGGTCTTGACTCCTATTTATTTATTTATTTGATTTGATTCGATTTATTTATTTTGATTTTTGACTTTGTTCCCTGTATTTGGTTGAATTGGATTGTTTGTTTCTTATTAATGTTTATGTTTTTCGATCTTTCTTAATTATTATTATTACTATTATTAATAAACTAGTTGTTATAGGAATATTATTTGATCTGAATATTCATTATTAAAATATTAATTTTTAGAAACTAAAATATTTGGTCTCTACATCGCCCTCTATTTAAGCCAGCACCATGATTTGCATCTTCATCTAGTCCTCATGATGAACCACACTAGCTAGTTTGAAACACGTCAAAAAATTTTTCTCCTATGTGATTTCTACTGAAATACTCTTCTTCTTTTTTTTTGTAAATTGGGCTACTCCTATTATTATACAAAAAGATTACAAAAATATTACATCGAGGCTGGCCTCAAAAACTCTCCATATTGAGATATGGATTTAGTAGGACTTTTACACTGGAGGATGAAACTGCCCTTGGAATCTGACTTGTCCAAGAGACTCTTGATAACTAAAAGATAGACAATTTGACACAAACCAGAACCAACTAAAAGACAGACAATTTGACACAGACCAAAACCAATTGTCCCAGAATTTATCTAGAGAGTTATACAAACAGAGATAGAGCAACAAACATAGTCGTAATTGAAAACCGATTCCGACCTTAACAGAGCTAAGCCATAGCATGAGCTTATCAAAAACTGTCAAAAAAAGAAGGTTGTGAACTGAAATCGCCGAACATACATCATAGAGCAACATAAACGACCACCTGGGGCCATAGCTGGACCAAAATGACGTCGAGGCAAGCTCATACATCCACGGAGGTAGAAGGTTTCTCCTCAACGATCCTGCATCCATACTGGTCTGACGCACTCGAGTCTGTATATGGACCGTCATCTTTAGCTGGCTCGCTTGGACCCGCCACCACACCCGAGGCCTCCGCAGGCTGAATTCTTTGACAGTGAACAGGAGAAGGTTGCCTATGCTCCGCAGAGACTTCTGGAGGAGCTGCATTATCGCACTTCTCAATCTGAATAGACACAAAGTAGGTAGAGTTGTCCAGGGAATAGGGGAAGTGAAAGCGGGTTGAGGGATGAGAGCTGTGCGAACACGCCGCTACACGAGCCCATCCTCTACCTCTTCCTCGACCTCGCCTTACACCACAAGAGTCAATTTCTTCGGAGGAGGATTCCATGGAGTGAGAGGAGCGCTGAGGGATAGCCCTTCCTCTGGAGCCTCCCCGAGACCTGCCCCTTCTGCTAATGAGGCGGACCCGTTCCCGCGGCATTCTAGGATTGCGTGAGGGATAACACTGGAATAGGGAATGCACAGTGAGCGGTATCTCCGTAAGCCAAGAGGCACAAAGAGCTGAGGAACCGTGCGCAGAGGCTTAATGACTAACAGGGGCACAAAGGGACACAGAGGCAAGGCAGTTGGGACACAGAGCGGCGAGGTGAGAATTGGCACAGAGAGCCGACAAGGGATGTCAACAAAAGCAACGAGGGGCGTGAGGATAACACTTAGAAACTGATGCTTACAGATGGGAGAGCCAGAGCTCGGGACCTTGAGCTGGAGAGTACTGCTCCCAAAGGAAGAGACCAAGGCCTTCTGTGCTGAGGGCTGAGGCCTAATCCTCTCAGACCACTGCCAAGACCCGAGAACCAGCAGCGAGCAGAACAAACAATGCATCCAAAGCCGATACATCAAATAATGCATAGCCAACGGAGGTTGGCTCTTAAAATACCACAGAGCGGCACCCCAAGCGATGATCATACCACAACAGACAGTCTGCAATCCAAACACCGGAGAGACAAATCGCGGGAGAGCCATAATGCTGCAGACGACGAGTTGCAGGGAGGAGTAATGAACCGCATTCAATTTAACATGACGGGGGTGGCAGGCCCATCGATTATCCTTACAGATGGAAGATCTGGGCTACCACTTGCCCAGTTTGAACGCCGCCACTGTACTGCCCCCATTAATATACACCCGCAGCCGGGGACTGAAATACTCTTCTTAACTTATTATTAGTTTTAATTATAAGCACAAATTTATCTTTAAACTTAAGAGTTATTATTTTATTATGTATTTGTTGAGTGGTACTATTCCTATATAAATATTTGGAAATCATACACAAAAGTGAATTTAAAAACATAACTTTACTTATACATTAGATTTCAAAAATATATATCATATTCCAAACCATTATTAAAACAGTGGAAATAAGAAGCTCCAAAAATTTACAGTTCTAAAGGGATTCTAGATTGGATATATCTTAGTTTCCAGATTATATAGTTAGGTCATGCATGGAAAATATATGTGATTCAAAATTTCTAATGTCATATCGATAATTGCCTTAAATTTGTTGTGCCAAACCATCATTCCTCACTATAATTTAGAAGTAGTTTCATAAACAATGGATAGAAACATAATGTAAATAAATATACTTACCAAGAGTTATGGCCCACCATTATTTATGTACTTTTCAACACCTTAACAAGTAGAAGTAAAAATGTAAATTTAAAATGTTAGTGTGGCACTTAATTTACTAACATTTAGATGTATTTCACCATGATTATGAACCATAATTTTAACATTTTTCTTCTTTATCTCAAATTTTAAGAAAATCATTTTTAGTCACTAAGTGACTTAAAACTAAGCTAAATAAAAAGCATGCTAACTTGGGTAAAGGTGCCCAACAACTAATGCGGATGCATGTTATAGTATAAATTTTATGTTAAACCATTATAAATGTTTAGGACTATTAGGGAAGATATGAACAACTACATCAAGGAATTAGAGAGGGTTAGAAGGTTAGTTGATCTCCCCTATATTGATGTCTCCACTTCATGTGACACATACTTTAGTCATTTGTCACATGTTTCTTACCTATAAAATAGCATTTTCAACAAAAACAAATAAAAACAACTTTATATTTGGCCAAGGTCTTAATTTCCTCTACAAGACTTCATTTATGTTAAAATCATTCAAAATAAAAAGTAATTTAGTCAAATATATCCAATTGAAAACAAAATAAGCATACAAAGTCTGCACAAATTTTATTTTATTTTATAATTGACTTCGAATGTCAATATGTTGCTTGCAACATGCTAGAATTGACCATTTTCATTTCACTAATTTGAATTCAATGCATTTCTCCTCTCCATGTAGTATTATAAATTGGTAAGGTAATCGAGAGTAAAGAAAATGGGTGATGCTAATTCCTATTGCGACCACTTGAAACTCTACTAGCATGTGGGAATCCAAATATTTATTCTAAAAAACACCCTTTCATGGAATAAAATTGGTTTTCATGCGCTAATCTATCTTCATCTCCATGTGACCATCAATATGATTCTTGTAATAGGGAAAAATTTGGCTCACCCAAGTATATCCCTTTGACTAGTAGATAATGTGATCCTTTGGTATATTCAAGGGACAAGAAAGTTGGTAAGTGTTAATGTGTTAGAATTTGTGATCGCCTATCACTTATAAGTTTCATAGTTTTGTGGACATGATAAGATGTATTTAGCCACATTTTTTAGAATTATTGTCATGCTATTAATTCACATAAGTATCTTTGTTATTGTATTTGAAAAAATGTATACAATTGATTAGAAACACCGATCGATCAACCAAAAAACTACACTCTACTCTCATTTTACAATATATCCACAGTCTATTCTGTTTAGTGTATCCTTCTACTACTTTAGGGATATGCTAGTTTAAGTTGTAGTTATTATATAGAAAATCAAACAACCACTCTTTTTTGATAATTGGAAAATGTATTCTTCGACATTATAGAAAAGCAAAATTTTATAGGTTTCCAAGAATTGCATGGAGAGGTGCAAGGGAATGGTTATAGGAGGAGTAGAGGAATGTGGAATCCAATAATCAAGAAAAGTATACAATGAAATAAAATGTGAGGTGTGTAGGATGGAGATGAGGATGTAGATCGAGAGGAGATTGTGTGGGATTTGAAATTGATTAGCCACATGTCAAGGTTCAATTGTTCCAGGTGTTAGATTCAAATTCAAGGGAGGCAAAAGGAAATGAAGCTCTTTCATTAGTTGGAGTGAACAATGTTTTCCCACCCCAACCTCATAGAGAGAGCACAAATGAAAATATGGTTGAGAGTAATGTGGAAACTTTGGCCAAAGTATTGGATGTGTACAAAGAACAGTTGTCAAAGAGAAAGTAGTTGGACAAAGATTTATTTAGTCTAGAAGATCTCCACCATTTTCCTTTCAGTAATTTTTTGGTGCATTCAGTTGGGAAGGACCACCTCATTACTTCTAAAAAACATGTGGGTGCTTGGTATCAACTCATCTCTTCTCGCCACTCTTGGAGGAAAGTTTCATGCAACATGGAATTTCCCTTAAAATTTGTACCTCAATCTTAACCAAATAAAATACCTTCCCATTATGCTTTATTAAGAAACAAGTCACTTTGATTACCCTAAATTGATTTTTAATATACCAGAAGAAAATAAATTGTCTTAGACTTTTTTATGAAGCAATAGCTTGCTAGATGATGCCTCATGCATCTTTTTTCACAAACACATTTTCCTTATGTATTTGAGAGAAATTAATATTAGCTTTTATGGTTGATTACAATATCATATCATATTAATGTTGTAATCACATGGATAGGAATTTATTTGCAGGGATGGGGTGGGCAAGCACTATTCACCCCAACCAATCACAAAGCCTCATTTTCACCTCCCTCCCATGTGGCTTATCAATTCCAAATCCTACACAATCTCCTGAATCTCCATCCAAATCCCGCACACCTTTCATTATATTTCATTGTACATATATTTTGATTGATTATTGCCTTCCACATTCCCCACTCCTACCGGTGTTCCTTTGCACCCGTTGGTGAAAATTGCTAGTTTATTTTTGTAGAGGCTTGGATCTCACAAGCGCACAATATTGGTGTTGAGAATAGCAACAAAGAAATGCTAAAAATAGAAGTGCTAAAAATTGTACTAGTATATATAGCAGTTCGGGTATCAGTGTTGGACATAACAATAAGGAATGAAAAATGGAAGTGCTAAAAATAAGATTGCTATAAATATCATTTCAGGTTAGATTTCAATTTTAGTTATTCCCTGAACTAAAATAGAGAAGTAAAATTCGAATTTGATCTTGGCAGTTGTCTATAAAATAGTTAATTAATTCATCTTGAATTAATTAGTTGTAGAAAATCAAACATGAAATCTATGTGGGGACATGCAACAGATATCCCATTGATTGAGGAATTTATCCCTCAGTAAAAGAGATAAGGATGAGTTGTAATATTCAGTTGTAATTAGTTAGCTTAGTTAACTAAGTTAAGTGGGGTTAGATTAGTTCCAACAGTTTGTGGAATTAATTGTGAGTTCAGTTAGTTAATGCATGCATGCATGTAACTGCTGCACTTTAGATAACTGAATATTCTATCATAAATAACTCATGCATGTCAGTTCAGATAGAGACCCAGTTGAGATCAGAGGAAGGGATAGTATACTATTAGTTGGAGAATTTTTCGTATGTAGGAAACTCATCCATCCAGAAGGAATTATCTCCTTTAGGATTGTGCAGTTAGATCAGAGGTTAGTGAGTGTGTGAAGAGGCCAATTCACAAAGGTGGCAGCATTGAACCCCAAGGAAACCTGTGCAAGGAAATAGGAGGCTTGGAGGGCAGAGGAGAAAGTTTGGAGAAGCCTTTGACAATCTATGAGCAACATTCTTTGATTGCAGACGGAGAAGGATAACTTGAGAGCTGATTCTGTTTGAAATCTAAACATATTTCCACTTGTATGATAATACAGAGATTGGGGTTTTAGGCTGAGGCTTTACCAGGGTTATTCTTCTGTGTTCATGTGTAATTGATTTCTCGATCTCAATTATATGTGTTATATTTCATCTTGCTCATATTTGATTAAGCTTCGACAAAGTTTGTTGTAGAAGTAGATCTTGTATTTTGCTTTAGTATATTACATAATTTGTTGATTTACAGTAGGAATTTCTACATGGTATTAGAGAAAAGGTGATCAAAGCAAATAATAGTATAAAAGAAGGGAGAAATTCAAATTTTGAGGTTCCTGAATATAGAAATCGAGTTCTTATCACATCTCAATTTCACCAATGGTGTTCAATGGTTTAAGACTCGAGTATGCCCTTGATGGTAGCTCAAATTATATAGCCTGGAAGGATCATATGGAAGCAGTATTAGAGGATACTGGTCTAAAGGACTTCATTGATCAAGAAGTCCCCAAGCCGGCAACAATTGATGCTACATAATTGGAGGAAAGGAAGAAATGTGTCACTAGAGCAAGGAGAATCCTCCTAGAGGGAGTTTGAGACCACATTCTCTCAAGCCTCCATGGGAAGGAGACACCATTTTCGTTGTGGAAAACATTGAAAGATCTATATGAGAACAATAGCGATCAGAGGAAGCTGGCGCTGAAAAACAAGCTTCGGAAAATCAAGTGTGAAAAGGGCGACACAATATCTACATATCTGAACAATGTCACCACCTACAGGCATTAGCTTGGAAGTGTAGGGATCATGACAGCCGATGATGACATGGTGAGTCTTTCTCTCCTCGGTCTTCTTAAAAGCTGGCATAGCTACCAAGACTCGGTAAATGGAAGAGAGAAACTGCGAGATTGGGAACATCTTTGGTCATATTTGATGCAGGAGGAGATAAGAAGAAGCACCAGAGATGATTCTTCATCCAAGGAGGATGAAGAAAACTACGCCTTAGCAAGTAAGCCAAAGAAAGGGAAGGAAAAGGATTTTCATCCCAAATCGAGTTCTTCTTATGGCGAGAAGAAGTTTGACAAATTGAAAGTGCAATGCTTTCATTGTCACGAGGTGGGCTATTTTGCTACAAATTGTCTACTGAAGAAATCCAAGATGGGATCCAAGGAAGGATCTGAAGGTGAGGCATTGGTCTCACAGTTCGAGTTGAATTTCACCCTCTTCCCATACATGGTTTCATCCATGTTGGGATGTGGTTGGTTTCTTGACAGTGGAGCTTCATTCCACATGATCGATGATAAGATTTTGTTCAGTACCTTAGAGGAGAAATATCTCCATATACTCATAGCGATGGGTAATGATGAAAAGTATAGTGTCTCAGGATTAGACATAGTTGCTTTTCAGAGGGAGCATGGAGCTTACATTACCTTGACTGATGTAAAGTATGTACTGGGTCTGAAGAAGAAACTTGTGTCTGTCACTATGCTGGAAGACAAAGGCTATGATGTAGTCTTAGGTAAGGGAAAGGATTTCCTTAAACATGTTACCACGAGATAGGTGAAGCAGATCGGTTCACAAGTCAAGAACTTGTATGCTCTTGAGGTTCAAGATGCATGTAAAGCCTTGAGGAGCAAGGAAACTAATGGAGACTTGGTGGTTGAGAGGGAGAGTACATTACCTCTCAATATGCAACTCTAGAAGAAGTCTTAGATAATTGTGGAGGAGCCACAATTGGTGAAGCAACTTCACGAGGTTGTGGATCAACCACAACTAGAGAAGACGAGAGGAGACCGAGTGGAGGCATTGACTCATGCAGAGACCTCCATTAGGGGGAAATTTCGAGCCAAGTGGGCAGAGGGAGAACATGCATCCATACCTCCAGGTAGGATGTGGGGTGATATAGAGTTATAGTCCCAACAAGGCTAGAATAGGGGTAGGATCATTGAGGTACCCAACCTCTTTGATTAGACCTTGCTATAGAATCCTCGACGAGGAGTACCAAGACTCGCTAAATGGGTAGAGATAGATGCGGATGGAGTGGCAGAGAGAGGTACAGTGCAAGAATCCCAAGACAGTGTAGAGCTAGTAGGCTACAACAATGCAAGAGGCACAGGAGTGTTGCACCAGTGCAAGATGGCACAGAGAGGTGTGCAATGGTGCGATATGCATGGAGTGTTGTAATAGCTCAGAGGTCACAGAGGGAGCACTTGTCAACGATAGAGTAAGATTTAGCATCAGTGGATGTTTTGAGCCCAACAGGGAGGTCAGTTGGGAGATTTTTGTTTGCAGAGTTGTTGGAGCAACAACACTTGCGAGAAGTGTTGCATGCAGAACATTCCAGAGGTTTAGGATCAGGTTCAAGTTGAATGCCTTTCTTGTTGAGAAGGAGTGTTGAAAATAGCAACAAAGAAATACTAAAAATAGCAGTGCTACAAATCGTAGTTCGGATACCAGTGTTGGACATAGAACCAAGGAATGAAAAATGGAAGTGCTAAAAATAACATTGCTATGAATAGCTTTTCAGGTTAACTTCCAATTTTAGTTAGTCCCTGAACTAAAATAGAGAAGTAAAATTTGAATTTGATCTTAGCAGTTGTTTGTAAAATATTTAATTAATTCATCTTGAGTTAATTAGTTGTAGAAAATCAAACATGAAGTCTATGTGGGGACATGAAATAGTTATCCCATTGATTGAGGAATTTATCCCTCAGTTAAAGAGATAAGGATGAGTTGTAATATTGAGTTGTAACTAGTTAGCTCAGTTAACTGAGTTAGCTCAAGTTAGATTAGTTCCAACAGTTTGTGGAATTAATTGTCAGTTCAGTTAGTTAATGCATGCATGCATGTAACTGTTGCACTTCAGATAACTAAATATTTTCTCATAAATAACTCATGCATGTTAGTTCAGACAGAGACCTAGTTGAGATCAGAGGAAGGGATAGTGTATTATCAGTTGGAGGATTTTTCCTATTGAGGAAAATCATCCATGCAGAAGGAATTATCTCTTTCAGGATTGCGCAGTTAGATTAGAGGTTAGTGAGTGTGTGAAGAGGTCAATTGACACCGGTGGTAGTAGTGGACCCCAAGGAAAATTGCGCAAGGAAATAGGAGGCTTGGAGGGTAGAGGAGAATGTTTGGAGAAGCCTTTGACTATCTATGAGAAGCATTGTTTGATTGCAGAGAGAGCAGGATAGCTTGAGAGCTGATTCTTTTTGTAATCTGAACATATTTCCACTTGTATAATAATACAGAGATTGGGATTTTAGGCTGAGGCTTTCCCTACGTTATTCTTCTGTGTTCATATGTGATTGATTTCTTCTTCTCAGTTATATGCGTTCTATTTGATCCTGCTCATATTCGATTAAGGTTCCGCAAAGATTGTTGTAGAAGTAGACCTTGTACTTTGATTTAGTATATTGCATAATCTGTTGATCTACAATGGGAATTTCTACAACTGGAATTAGAGTTAGAATGATTTGATTTTCCAATCTTGTGGTTCTTACAACAACTAAAATGAAAAAAAATGTTGCAAAGGGAGTTATTTATTTTTGGCGGGGTATTATTTATTCATAATATTCATGTTTTCTTTAGACTTTAGAATTTATAGGTTTAAAAACAAATGCATTATATATTATGCTACATTGATGTTAATTAATATCAATCACAAAATATGGTGTTAATTTTGTACATATTTGATTGGAATGCTTTCCATTTATGAGGTGCTCCACGGAAGACAAAAGGATTGACATGTAGAGGGATCACCACATTCACATTCGTCACTCTAGGATGATTGTAGTGGTTTAGTGTCACAAGTAAAAAATTATTTTCCATCTATGTGGTTATTTATTTATAAATGTTGATATTTTCTGTTTAAGCAAAATAGGAAAAATCTCAGCTGATGACAACAATAGAATTCAGGTCCTAGATTAGCTCCAGTTTGTTGGGAGGGAGTTAATGCCTCCTATATTTGATGTGAGGGAGTTAATGAGGCTGTTAGATTCTCTATGCTATATAACAGGCAACCATTCGGATAGTTTGCTAAGAGAGTGAGAGGTTTTTTGTGAGGATTTCTTGATGTAATCTCTAATTTGATTAATAAATCCCTCATGTCTATGTTTGGTGGACGTAGCCCAGATTGGTTGGGTGAACCACGTTAAATACTGTCCCTTATGTGCTTGATATTCTGCTGTGTGTTTTCATAATTTGCTGTGCACCTAACCAACAATTGGTATCAGAGCTCAAGGTGGAGCAGAGCTCAAGGTGGAGCATTGACTATGCTGGAACGTTGAGGGAGTTTGGTTGTTGTTCGTTTTCATGGAGCTGTATATTGCTGGAGCGAACCTGCCACGTTGCGTTGAGTAAAGGCTGGAGTGGCTTGTGTCGTGAGACTGGAGCAGAGGTTCAAGCCTCGGTCGATCGGTGTAGTGGAGGAGTGGCACCAAACCAACATGCTGTTGCGCTGAGGGAAAAACCTGCGTTGAAGTATTATGCGCGGAAGAGACCAGAAGGTGCGTTTTGCTGGCTGAACTTGAAGCAGAAGGTGCGTTATGTGCTGAATTGCGTGGAGCCGTTGAGCCTGAACAGTATGTGGAGCTTGATCGGTATGTTGAACTGCATGGAGCTTGAATTATGTTGAGTAAAGGTATGTTCAGTAATCGCTGGTGCACGCTGTTTATTATTGCTGCAGCCTGGTTTCGTTCACCTATCATGCTGTTTAGTGAAAATGTTATTCACTGTCAATTACATGGATTTGGTAATTCTTCCTAGAGAAGCCAACTTTATTGCAAACAAAACATCACATAGCGTACCAACTAATTGGTAAACTTCCTGTCAGTTTATACGATTCTCAGGTCGTTGTCCATCGAGAGTTGAAGCCTGTGTCAAGAAACCACCTTAGAGTTTGGTTCATTCGTTAGTTAATGGGGCCGACATAAGACAATATTTCCGAAATTTTATGTGTCTCTTAGCATCGGTATCGCAAGAACATAAGACGGTTAGAAAGATCTGAGATATCAATCAAAACGTTGTTCCGAGGTTGATCAGGTAAATCTATGAAATGACGGGCCCAATGAATGATGGATTTCCCATCACTTTCAGGTTTTGTGTTGGTCTTAGGATCTCATCATCTCAGATAATTGGGAAACTTCTTAGGAGATAAAATAATGCACTTGGTTGATTGCAGAAGTATTCAGGATGGATGTTGTTTAACAACCCATTTTTAGTTTGCTAATATGAATATAGTGAAAAGGTACATAATAATTTATTTTTAATTTTAGCGCTACACTGAATATCAATTTGTAAAGGAAAAGGTACAAAGGCATAGGCAGTTTTTCTTTGTTATGTAAAAACAAAGGCATAGGCAATTTTTTTTTTTAAATTGCTGGTTGGATATTGGAGATTATTGTGTCTTTTGTTGATACAAATGGCGAAAACTCAAAGTGCGCGGATTGAAATTGAGAAATTTAATGGCAAGAATAATTTTGAGATTTGGAAGGTAAAAATGCATGATTTACTTGTCCAACATGGCGTGGCAAAGGCATTGTTGGGCAAGTCCAAACAACCTTAC